>VXAL01000660.1:652-58152 GCA_013399475.1 Chauna torquata | reverse complement strand
ATTAAAGGACAACAGAGTTGAGAGCATTGTTATGTAGGCCTTTGTTCCTTACACCTGGTCATTTCCATTGATGTAAAATGCCATCTTTCTGATCTGGTAGTATTTTGCACCCACTTTAGACAAGTATTCGTGGCCAGCCGAGAAGGTGCAGAGCAGGGAAGAATCAGACCTTTATTACTGAGGTAATTACAGCCTCACCTAGCCATCAGGTGGAGGGCGTACACCTCTATTAGCCAGTGCTCCCACAAAGAGAACAAAGGCTGGTTGGAAAGTGGGAGCCACCCAGGGAGCATTGCTGTGTCCAGCTACACCACTCTCAGCAACACACATGCTGGGGAGGTCATGACCATAAGCTCCCACATCTCTGAGTCTCCTGCATGTTTTCCTGGTTTTAATCCAGCTTGACTTAGCATTACTGGTGAAGGCCATCAGATGGGGAGACTAAAAGGAGAAATGGTACCATAACCGACCAAATCAGCTCTGAGTTAAAATGCTAAAGGAGGTAGGGGGTAGCTATCAAAGCTTGTCTCAGCAACTAGCCTAATTCTGTTTTCAAAAGCCACTGTTGAGTGCTTTTGAAAATTTTATCCTAGATGCTTGGCTCAAAGACCTTAACCAATGACTTTTTTTTCTCTATCTGCTGTACGAAAGCTAAATATAAACCCACGTTATTGAACAAAACCCTAACAAAACCCCTGTTGCAGGTCTAGAAAAATCTTTACTCAGAAAATCGAATTATTGGAGACCAGCATCTAAAGTGTCCTTCGGTTTTGGACGCCTCTTTGTTTTGTGTACACAATTTGGCATACAGAAAAATGTTATTTGCAACAGCAAATTTTTGCCTTCTGTTCTTTTTATCTTCTCATATTTGCCTTTTGTTTTCCTGCCTTCAGAAAACCAAGTCCTGAGTGTCTCCGAATGGGTAGCTAAAGTTCCTTTTGAAAATGCAGATTAGTCTATTTTATCCATACAAGTATGTGCATAAGTGTCTACTGTTTGTCTGGAGAGAGTCTTAATGATGTTTCCGCTGATTGGCCATGGGACCACAAGCAAGTCATAAAGCTAGCCTGTGCCTCAGTTTACCCACTGCAGCTTCATTAATGCTAACCTACCTCATGAGGTGCTGTAATGTTTAATATATTGTGTGCTCTGTAATCCTTGGATTAAATGTATTATGTAAGTGAAAAGCACCTATTTGATGTACATGCAAATGCCACAGTATTATAGGTAGGAGGGTCATTTGGGTATAAGTGTAATACAAGCGCTGGCAAAGGGCAAAAGGGATTCCATTGTATTGACTTATTTTTAAAGAGCTTTTTATTTACTGAAATGCTCTGGACACCCAGAAAGACAGACATTCCTCACTAAGCATGTCTGCTGCTTCATCTGTCTTGAAGCGCTTTGATAAATGGATTGAAACTTGTCTGCATTTCCCGTAGTTTCCGAGACTCCCTCTGGAAACCCCGTTGAAATGTTATTATGGTCACTTCTTAGATCACTACTTAATGAATTGTAACAGATATCCCTACGAGTCCCACAGAAGCCGCGAGGACTGTGCTTCCTCTCCTGCTGCGGCAGAAGCAAGGCCGGAGAGCTCGTGGCCTCCTCCACCACGCACGGTGCCCTCGCTGTGGAGGCCGCCCCCGCCTCCGCCCGCCGGGGCAGTTGGTGGGCCTGCAGCGACGTCGAACGCAGAAGGATGTCGTCCCTTTGGTGAGATCTTTTAATCGTCTTTTAATGATAAGCCGTAGGAAGGACGATAAATCAGTGTGGATTTAAGTGAGAGTTGATTTCCTCCTTCTCTAGGTTGAGGTATTTTGGCTTGCGCGCGGTACCTGAGCTATCCTGGAGCTCGGGCTGGCGGCCTGGGTGCCTGTGGGCAGCCTGGGCTCGCACTGCCCGCAGGTCCCTCCTGCAGCCCTTCCTCAGGCAACCATTCGTGACGTTATCATGTGGGCAGGCGAGATGGAGGGTGGGTTTTAGGCCACCGGGAAATGCCACCATCCATCCACACAGCAGGTAAGCGTGGCAGCTTTTCTGAAGCCTGGGAACGACCCAGCAGGATCATTAGAGCTTCCTGAGGATATCTGCTGAGGAGGCGGGCAGGGGTTCTTGACATGGATGCGTATGTGGTGTGGAGCTGGAGGATGGAAGGAAGGCGACCATCTTGGAGTCACCTTGGGGCTCAGTACATTTCCTACCCCGTCGCATCAAACAGTGGGGCAATGAGATGCCACGGTGACTTCTTATTACCTACCTCCAGCCTACTGACAGGACCCTCGCTCCCCCTCTGCTTTCCCTGAAGCAGGGGGTATGTGACTAGTGATATGGTTAGGTAGTTCGGGTAGCTTGGTTGTGCTGGGTACGCTCAAAGATCCCTGTCCTGATGCAACAGTCACTTGAGACTTTAAAAGCATTTTGTTTTTTTAATCTTCACACTGGGTTTCAGTGCTTTGCTGTTTTGTTTGCTTGTTTGTTTTTTAAGAATATGAAGTTGAGCTATTGCTACTTAAGCTGTCGTGAAGTGGGAAGTGGCTAAAGGCACAACTCCAGCAGCATTAACATCTGTGCCCCTTGCCCTGCCTGGTAGGCTGGCACGTGCCTGCAGTAGATAGCACTGGTCATCCCCAGATTGAAAAATATCAGCGTGCCTTCCTCTTGCCTCCAAAAATGAACTTGGGCCATCTAGAGTGAGGTGTGCAGGAAGAGAGGAGGGGAATTTTGTGGGACCTCCTGTTCAGTTTGGTGTTGGAGCAGAACTACGAGGCAGCTAGGTATAAGTCACCTTTCCATGGTGAGGCCTTGGAGGCGACTCCATTACCCTCAGCACATTGAGGCCATGTTTGATTTACGCAGCCTTTTATTTCACTTTTTATTATCATTTTGCATATTAAAATTTGTATAGGCAGCCAGAAGAGAGCAGCATCTACACAATACTCGATACAACAGAGAGGATTAGGAATCAGTGGCTCAGTTCTTTGGGACCTGGACTGGGCGGGGGGGGTAAGGGTGCTAAAGTGTCCTTTATACTTTGTTTTGAAAGTACTTCTACTTATTCCTTTCTGTGGAGCCTCACTAAAATATAATCTATGTCCAATACTGATTTGTGATCTAAGTTGATAGGTTCAAAAAATTAAATAAAACCAAGGCTACCTTGGTCTTTTTGCTGAGCTGTTCACCTTTCTATTAAAGTTTCTTCACTCTTCTCAACCAGCCCAGATACATCAGTGTGCCTACATAGGTACAGTGATGCCAAAATATGATTTTTTTTTTTCAAAACAATGACTTGTGATTTGGGATTTTTTGGTATTTTGGCTGCTCTTGCATGAAATCCCTCCAATAGTCTCAATCACACTAGGAATGCTCTGGAAATCAAACCTACCAAAGTCATCTCTGGTGTATTCCTCCCAAAGTGAAATCATCCGTGTCCTCCTGGCCCTTGTGAGATCCTGGAGGAAACTGTCTGCACACACACATTAACACATCTTTAGTGCATTCCACACAAGGCAGTGAAATTACACCAGAAATATGAATTTAGCCCACACCACGCGTGCACTGTGCTGTTTGTATAGTGTACACACACACATGCCCCAGCAAACACTCTGATTTAAATTTCAGAAAAATCCATTCAAGACACTTGTGTGTAATCCACTTTATGACTGTACACTGTATGCATTCCTAGAAAACAAATGGGTATTCTGTGAATGTTCCCACTTTACAAAAATATTTGACATGGGTTTAGTTGTTTTTAATATTAAGGGTTTTGAAAACTCAGTAATTGTCATGATTACTGCCTGTAACAGAAATTAGAAGGAAGCCTGGGTTTTGGCTTTGATGCTACCTCCTTCTAAGAGTACATTTTTTTAAGTTTTCTTTTAAGGTGCTTCTTCATGCCTAAGCTAAACTTTCCCCAGATTACGTGTTAGCTATGATAGCTGTTCTATAGTTAGATTTTAATCAGCCTTAGTACACAGTAATGTTAAACACTGAAAGAGCTACTAATTAATCGCCTTTCTGTATGTAACAGAGAGATAAATATCCATCCCGGAGGAATTGTAATTTCATGGTTTCTAATGATGGTTAGATTACATTATCTGGATCACTTAGGCTGTGGGTGTCATAAAAAATGCTCAAAGTCATTTATATTCAGTTTAATTTTTTTTTTTTAACTTTGTAAGCCTGAGAAAATAATGCGGTGTTAGCAAGTCTGTTTCATATTTTAGTTAAATATACCTTTGTTGCACTGACTGAATGGATTCAGATGACAGTGACAAACTCAGTTCTTTTCTATTTAACATGCACCCTCAGCAATCAAATTAACAATGTACAAATCTTCATCGGGCTCCTGCAGAAGAGTCTGTTGAGTTCCATGGCATTGTTGAGCTTTGGGGAAAGATTTTATTTTTGGATGTCCATTTGAAATGAATCTGCTAATTCTTGTATCATTCTGTAAAGTCTCAGTTGTCTGTCTTGAACCAAGCATGAACTAGAGTTTCGGGTTTTATCAGGCTGCGTCTCAAATAAAATACAGCAATCTGACAATTCTTTCAGCAGTTTGAACCTCTCATTTTGCCTCTCTACTCTTAAGTGATAGGAGTCCATGCACAACTTGTGCAGCTGCACATCTGTGTCCATGACACACTTATATTTGGTAGCTACAAAAAGTTGAAAAAAATATCCTACTCCATGTGTGTAATAGCTAATAGTTACATATTTTGACTTTATACTCATTCATATTTAAAAGGCAGAGGCTTCTTTGAACTACTGTGTTGGAGGGGGAAGTTAATTGTTTCTGAATGAGGATGATACTCCCTTTCCATATCAATTATGTGTACTGCTCCGAATTATCGATAATGCTCATTTCCAGTCCCCATTGCTTGCAGTTTCGCGGAGGGCGAGTGCACTTGCAGTGCGTTGCCCAGGCTGCAGGGCTGGGGCCCCTTCCTGCATCTGCCGGGAACCAGGGGAGGGAGGCAGCCCGGAGGAGCAAGGTGAGATGTAGAAATGTGATATATTTCCAAGAGAGAGTTTGTCATCAGTTAGTTAAAATTGCTTCTGAAGTTTTGCTGGCAACTGTTTTACATGTCTGACTTGGTGACTAAGGAACTATACTATCTTAATAGAGAACTCCAGAACTTCAGAAGGGTTTCTTCTTGTTTGAATGCACTGCACAATGAATTTGTACCCACAGAGCATTCACCACTTACATTTCAAAACCTACAGCACACTAAACGTGAAACTTTTGTTCAAATTTCAAGGATTTTGATAGCCCAAGTGAATAGACACTGCCTATTGATTTTTCCCTTACAATGACTCTTGGATAACCTATTTTCTCATTTATTTTTAACGACAGCTCATGAGATTTTACAGCAATTCTGCCCAACCTCCTAATATCAAAATCCCTCCTTGACCCTGAAAATTGTAATTCTGCTATAGATCACAGCTGCTGAATATTACCTTTTACTAAGCTGGTTAAATAAAATATGTCCAAATCACTAGATCCCACAGGCCATGACTGCAATTCTAATTATGCAGGGTCTGTATTTCTGCTCTACTGTACAGAAAAGCACAGCTCTCTCTGAGTCCACACCAAAGTGTGGGAATCCAGAATATTGGTTCTAGTTTTGAATTTAAAAAAAAAAAGTTACATTGCTCTTCAATGATTTTCCTGTAAAACTTTTACAAGGGAACCAAACGCTTTTGATGTGTTCCATACAATAATATGCTGTGTAAGTCTGGAGGACAGAAGCATGTGGCGAGAATTTTCTTGTGACTGGGGGATGGGTGTATTTGATGTGTACCCATNAAAAAAAAAAAAAAAAAAAGTCTCACACTACTCTTATGCTGCATATTCTGCACAATGGCTCGGGAAACCAATGTAAGGAAACTAATTCTGGCCATTAAACATATCCTCTCCCCTCCCACTGCTTATTCAAAGAGTGATCACATGCTCCCTGCTGCAAGTTACACCATTAAAGAATTTAGATATGGAAGAAACCTATTAGATTAGCCGTTCCACCTACTGATGTGGGATTGTTCCCTGGAGAACGTTATTCATTAGTGGATCACAGCCTAACCTTGTGGGCACACTGTGCCAAGATCGTCTTGGTTTTGTTCTGTCTTTTCCCCTGTCCTTTCCCTCTGGTGCTAAGAGACCAGCTGAGGGTGTGGTTTGATAAGGAGCATGATAGAGAAGATGGGATTCTTCAGTTTCGTGGTCAGGCTCGTGGTTCAGATGCTTGAGTGTGTACGTATTTCATATTGTGTGTAAGTATTTCATACGCATACATATTGTGTACACTTTGTGTTGTTTTTTTAATTAGTATCCAAGTACAGAGGACTAGACGGGGATGCGGGTGGAGGGAGAGCCTTATTCAACATAATTCACTGTAAGACCTTCTGGAGCCTAATGGTCTTTCACAGCAAATTGCCTTCATGGCTAGCCCTGATTCTGCAGTATCCTCAGATCTAGTCTCCATTTTGCTTTCTGCATTCATTCTTTTGTGAGCAGATGGAGACAAAGTTTTAATTGCTTTTCTGCCAGTGGAGGCAGCTTGGCATTTTCCTGCTTTTCCAGGACAGTAAGTTTTTATTTCAGTTATTCTAGGGCCCAATCCCATAAAAGTCTGAGCTTGGCGTGCTGCACAGTTGTGCCCACTGCTGGGGAGCTTTCAGGTGGGTTTCATACTCCAAACCTTTCACTTCACCTTCTGTTTGTCTGGTAAATTTTCTTAGCAACTTCTCTTATCCAGAATCCCTCTGAGGACCTCGGTGCCAGGCAGTTCTGTAACAAGTGATTTTATTAGTTTCATTCAAACCCATTTTCAAAGCATCTCAAGTCTGTTCCTTATTTAGGCTTGTTATTTTTCTACCATGTGGGAGTTGCCAGTTATCTCCTATTCTGGCCCATGTGGGCATGAGCTCTGCACCCAGGTGCAGCTGCGCCTTTCATCCACAGGCCACTCATGCGTGGACTGCCCCCTCCAGGCCTCTGCAAGGTCCCCAGAGGTGAAACCAGGGTCCAGAGAGGTCTGTCTGCTAGCAGATGTCTGCTGACCCCAGCAGGGACCAGCATGAGTCCTGCAGAGCCCAGGCCAGGCACAGGGAACCATTGCCAAACAGAAGACCCTGCATCCTTTGGAGATGCATTCCCCCTTGTCCAAGGGTCTGGTCCTCAGAGCTTTCCTTCAGTTTATCAAGACTGGGAAAAGTGTGAGAAAGGAAGAGGAGCAAAAGCAACCACTTCCATGCTGCAGTTTCAAAGTTCTGGTTTCCACCCTCAGAATATAATAAATGGCTGCTGAGTTACTTGACATGGAACTAAAGTCTGTTGGGTAAATTTTCAGAGCAACGCACAGGAAATTATATGCACAATTACTGTTGTTAACAGAGCCTGGGCATGTAACTCCCTGCACAGCAGGCTGGAAATCTTCCCCATGCATGTTTAATGGGGTTTGGGTTGCTACATTCCTAGGGCTGTGTCCCTTTTCTAATGCCTAGTGTCCTGGATGAAACAAAGGAGGTACTGAATGTAAAAGATATTTTATTTTGTTATTAAAATAATATTCTCTTGATCTGCAGTCTTCCTCTAATGCCAAAGAACTTCTTGCCTCACTCAGTGATCCCTTAACCTTTCTATTCTGTGAGAAAAAAAATCACAGCTTATTTATTTATTTCTTCTTCTTCTTCTAAATGTATTTCACATAACCTGCTCATCGATGTTCATACAAATGAGTATATACATGTTCATACAGGCAGCACAGTTATTCTAGTGATGGATGTAGTTGAAATGCGTAGGTCATAACACAGAAAATATTTATCTAAATCTTAATGCATAAATGCCTCTGAGTAAATAATATATTTGCACATCTTCATAGGCAAATGAATTGTATGTGCCATTTCACTAAGCAGGCATGTATTTAAAATGTCTCACTGCTCAGGAGGTTATTAATGTGTTATTTAAACTTTAGCCTGTTGTAAACTAGGAAGAGTTTGTAAATTCAGGATTGTGTTTTGCTTCCATGCTTTTAATTTAGTTTTATGTATGGCAATTGTTTTCTTTTCCTCTGAAGGTTATCTCCTACACCTAGATCAATTCAAATGGACTTTAATTATCTCCAATAAAAATTAAATTACTCCTCTAAACTGACAGTTTTGCAGCTAAAAGGAGCTTATATTTACAGCTGTGCAGTCTTATTGATTGAAATTTTCTTCTACCCAAGTTATGTTTGACTCCAGCTTTCTGCAAGGTCTTGTAGAAAGAAAGCAAGGTGCTGTAAACTAGAAACTGAGACTAGAAACACCAAAGGAAAAAGACACACACATCAAATATATATATATAAATACATCAAATACGTATACAAGTTTCTAAAAGGTTTCAATCATTCTAAAATTGCACATGATTGCTCTTCAGCTCCCCAAAACGCTTTCATCTATGAGCAGAAAAAAAGTGTAGCTTTCTCAAGTTTTAAAAGCATTGTTGGGGCATGTCTAATAGATTTGTCTAACGCTGTATGTCTTGATATATGCAGCATGGTTGATTGTATTCTCCTTAGCATAGATCTTGAAACTGTAAATAAATTTTTGAAGTAAATAGTCACTTGATAATTGCTTAATGAAGTATCACACACCAGCAGTTTTGAATACAAAAAAAAAAGTTCAAAACTACCACGCGGTGTCTCTTTTTACTGGAAATGGGCTTTTACTTTTAAACTTCTGTTATATTTGGAGAGAAGTAATCCCAAGGAAAATGATACCAGTACTAATAGGGAACATACTATCTTTCATGTGGCTATTTTTTTTCATGTTTAAGGTTTCTTTGTTATTATCTCAGTAGCAAGACTCTCCACACAGTCTTAGGCAGAAAATCAAAATATGCCTTAAAGCAATAATCTTTTAATAAGTATCAAATGTCTTTCAATGAGATAAAAGAATTCTGTAGCATGCTTATGCACACACACACACACCACCATAAATCTTATTTTATACCTTTTCAACAGTGTTTCAAGGAATATTTATTTTATTTTTATTTTTTTAACCAAGACTAAGCCCTCCTCACAAATCTGAAATAATTACATTTCTACGTGCTACTAAAAATCCTGCTAAAATTGGTCTCTCCACTTTCTGGGGCTCCTTGTTCAGAAGACTTTGGAAGGTGAGAACATCTCCTATGGCCTCAGATGTTCCAGTTGGCCAAAATAGACGCATTGCTACAAACTTCATTAAGACACCAGCTTGGAGAATAGAGGATTTTTGCACTGATTTTTCAGGAGTGCGGGATGGAGTGTATTCACACAGCTAGACTTTGGGTGAGTAAAGGTGAGGTCCTTCAGAGACTGCTGCAAGGAGCCTGCCTCTCTCTGTTAATGGGCATAAAGGGACACTGGACCTCACTACTCAGACGCAGATTTGTCCCACATGACTTTAGGTTCTCCTCCAGGGAAACTGTTTTTTGAGAGAACAATATTTACCTGCGTCTGCCCTCACAATGCAATGCGTCTCTCGTGGCTCAGCAGCCTGTCTGTGGCTGTGACAAGCAAAGCCTAGTGCTTACCTCATGCTGTTGGAGCGCATGTGCTTTGTGCTCAGATTCTCTCCTCCTCGTGGTGTGAATCAGGAATATTTCCACCCAACAGAAAATAAGTGCAAAGGAGAGGAAGCAAGCCCAGCAGCTGCACTGCAGAGTGCAGAGCTGCTGTATTCTCCAGCAAGTCAAATGGGGCCTTGAGGGAGAGAAGTGGGAGAGTTGGTTTTTTTGTAAATGGTGCCTCTTGCACCTCGGCATTCAGTGACAGCAAACTGCGGGTCCAACAAGCTGCCTACATGCCATGGGTTGGGATGTCAAAGTTGTTCTCTTTCCTAACGTTCCTTATGACAAATACTCCTAATTGCTTCTTACATTCATACTTTTCTGTGCCTCCTGGCTAAGACATCTGCCTGTAGCCTTTAGTGTTTTTATGGTTTGTCCTTTCAACACTTGGCTTCAGTTGTGTCTACCTGTGTTTGCTGTTTCTTACTGATTCGACCACCCCATCCTCATCTCCCTGTCCCTCTGTGCCTGCAGAGCCAAACTCAGGTGTCTGCCAGCTGCTTCGGAGACCGAGCCCTTCACGCCTCTCCTGGCAGCTGAGCTGCACGTTGCACTCTGTGTGAAGGTGAAGCAGGTTTGCTACACCTGTTGCATAAAGATGCGCAACTTTCCTCGGTTTGAGTAACCCAAAGCATGTATGCCACACTGAACATGAAATAGAAATGATATCTATTTTTGATATTTCCCAGTTATTGAAGGGAAAATGCAGTGAAAGGAAAAAGAAAATAAAACCAAAAGTGATTTATCTCTTTTACTGAGATGGGTCCAAATTTTATAGCTCCTGAGCCAGACCTTTCTTCATATATATGGTGGTGCTAATTTGAGTTGCAAACTCATGATTACTTTTTTTTTTTTCAAATTTACATATTAGTGTTGCAAGAAGGAGACTTTGAAAGCCTTTTAAGTATCTTTCTCATTAATTTATTTAATCCTCTGATCTTGCCTTCTTTTAAGTTGTTTATTTTTAAAACAAAGACAAAAGTGAGCTGGAAGGCTTTGTTAAAAGAAAGGTTTTAAAAATTGTATGTGATACAAAATAATTAAGAGAATATAAACATAGAAGTAAGTAGTACACAGACACAGAGTCAGTGTGCTGGGAGAGCTTCCTCCACGGGCTTCAAAGGGAACGTGGGCAGGATAGCAGCGTGCAGGTAGCAGACCTCTACTTCACACGCTGGCCAAATAAACCTTTCTGTCCTACAAGTTTATTGTCTTTGCTAAGTATTTTTAAATGCTGCAAGACACCAAAATAAAAGCAGGGAAGTTGGAACCAAATTCCTTATCTGATGGAAGCTTTAAAATTTTCACATTGTTTTTTGTTCTGAGGTGTTTCATGAAAATTTTCAAAAGTGGCCTGCGACTGCTGATTCCTGCACTTCAGGGTGCTCAGCGTGGGATGCATAAACAGACTTCATTTTCAGAAAGAAGTTACTTGGCCGTATCTGCAAATCAGGTTCCCTCCAAGGTCCTTTGAGCTCAACACCCCAAGAAAAACCACCTGAAGTACCCCAAATCATTCGTTACTTTTAAAGATTCTTTTATCCAGATAACCAGGACAGGACACGCTTGAATTTTGGATGAAAGAAATCTTAGATGAGCAGGGAAGTTATTCCCCAAGGACTATATCCTTAGCGATACTATGAGCCAGCAACTCCCGTAGCTTTCAGCATCTCTCATGATCAGACTGGATGTCTTTTGCCTGAGGCTGAAAAACTCTTCCTCTCTATAGCCAAAGAGATGTTGGCTGTGAGTTATGATTAGTAATAGAGTCCATTTGTGGTGAGGTGGGGGGAAGGGGAGATGATGGACCCAGAATCATAAGATTTTATGTGCTCGGCTGACTTCCAAACAACTGTGGAGGACTGCCCTGGTCTGGGTAGTTCACTGCTTAAGGATAAAAAACAAAGAGAGAGCACAGGGAAAGATATGGGAGAACAAACAAGCAAATTATATGTAAGTAGTCTGAATCCTTTGTAAGTGGCTTAATTGAAATATAGTAGGTCGAAGGATAAACTCACGGAGTTGCACTAAAAGACCACCTGGAAAAAAGACCAAGATTTCTAGGGCGAAATGCTGTCAGAAAAATAGACCTGAACAAGTGTATTGGCAAAATGGGGTGGGAAGACATCCAAGTGCCTACTCAGAGCACCACTGCCCAATTCCTCTCCCCCATGGAGTGAGGGAACGGCAGCATGGTGGTGCTGACAAGAGTGTCAGACACTCATCCGTGGTCAACTCTAACCAGC
This sequence comes from Chauna torquata, assembly GCA_013399475.1. Taxonomy (NCBI): domain Eukaryota; kingdom Metazoa; phylum Chordata; class Aves; order Anseriformes; family Anhimidae; genus Chauna; species Chauna torquata. Next base: position 46,317 of record VXAL01000660.1, on the reverse strand, counting down.
ACGTCTGTGGGAAAATGTTCCAGATTCAGAGGCCCAGAGAGGGGGTAAGTTTTGTTTGGCCAGACTCTAATTGCATCCTTGCATTACTATGCAATTAATTGCTTCCATGGTCTACTCGAGAGGATGGAGCATGCCAGCTCCCTTCCTGGGCAGCCCCAGAGGCTGGAGGAGCTCATGGCTCTCGTGCTGAGGGGTGATGGCTCAGATGGCTCTGCAGCTCTGCTGCCAGCCCTGGTGGCAATGCCAGTCTTCCCAGCATGGTGTGTTTTCCTCTCATGGTATGTTTTTCTCAGCAGGCTTTCAAAGTTTGAAAAATCGCATAGAAAATGTAGGGCAGGGAGAAGACCAATTTTCACTGATTTCATGTATCTTAGGAAAGAGAAGACAAGAGAAAAATGCTAGCATATTTCAAAGGGAGGCAGTGTCTTGTGGAAAATACGTAACTGTCAAGCTACAGACAGGAAAAACATACTAATTTTGCTCTTGCTTTACAGATATGAACTACACATTCATATCAGAACTACAGTGAATGATGTGAATAATAGCATAGTAAAGTAACTCAAGTTTCTGACTGAAAGGAAAAGCGATGTTTAACACCAAGCTGGGACGTGCTCCTCATTTCTAATGTGTCCCTCACTAAGTCCTTTACTGCTGGGAGAGATGGGAAGGAGTAGAATAGATTTATAACTCTCACTGTCTGGGATTGCCAGTGTTGGCTGTACCTTCATCATGGGGCCTGGGGTAGAAGGAGGGGCAGAAGAGAGCCTCCCCATCATTCCCAGTATTGAGTAACAATTCAGTCCCTTCCAAACGTACCTGTTTAACCATAAACGAGGCACAGCTCTGAGCAGCGCAGGGTGCTGGGGCAGCCAGCGCAGTGAAGAGCCCTGCTGGCCAGCCTGGAGTGAGGGAGCTTGGCAGCAGCAGGATCATTGAGTATTTTTTCTGGGCTTTCCGAAGGTCCCAAGCATGGGCTGGCTCCTAAATTCCTGCAGAAGATTCCTTTTATTTCTAGCCATCCTCCCCATCCCTCAGGGAGCAGCTGCAGCACGTGACAGTTTTTTCAAAGCATGTGAGTGGCAGACAGCCATTGGCCAGCCCAGAGGAGCACGCAGCCTCTGCCGCAGCACATCTGGGTAAAAAACAGAGTAAACCTGGTTTGGATGTCTGCATTTCAACCAGCAACACCACCAAGGGCAAGAAGAGCTCAAGGCCCTGCACCTTCTCCATTCTCTGCCCCTCTCAGCTGGTGCCGCTTAGTGCAGGCAAGTGGTGTATGCAGAACGTGCTGCTGCCTGACTTCGGTTGTTCACTGCTTCCTCTGCCTAGCAGAGCCCAGGCTGGCTTTATGGGCACTGAGGACATATGGGAGAGGACAAAGGTCGGGGAGGGTGTCTGGTTCCAGCAGGTGTATTGCACCCTGATGTTTTGTTTTGTTTTAGTATAGGCTTTTGCATAAAAATGATGCCATGCTGAAAAAAAGAACTTTGTGTATGATGTCACCTCAGTGTGTGTGACTAGACACACAAAAAAACAAGGTTCTCTGGTTGTATAGGGTGGTAACAGCTGGCATGCAATCTCCTCATGTGAACATAAAAGCTCTCATAGGTCAGGTCTCTGAAAGAAAAGAACCTTTTTACCAGTCAGGCCTTTTTGTCAAGAAGTAGAGGAAAAGATTTTCTTTATTCTAGCGGTTAAATTACAGCACAAGAAAAGTCACCACAGTGAAGCATCATCCTTATCTTTATAGCCTGAGTCACCAACAGGACCCAGTTCGGCCCTTTGGGAAGCTGCTGGTGGCAGTGGGTTTCCAGCAGGGATTCATGTCACTCTGAATGAGTAAACTGAATCCTGATAATCACGCAGTTCAGCAAGTTATCACCCACAACATGCATGGAGAAGAGAGGAAATCTCCTGTGTAGGAGTAGGCTGAGGTGGGAGGTACTCCTCACCTGGAAGGGGTGCTCTGCATGCCCAGCATCCTCCCTCTGACAAGTGCTTCAGTGTGAAGAGCTGGTGGACTTACCAGAGGCTCATGTCTTATATCAGATTGTCTCATCCCGTTTGCATCTTCTCTGGAGTCAGTGCACAGGGCTGTGTGGCCATATCCGGAAGGACTGGTTGATAGGAAAGGTCTGGGACATGCGGGTTGTATGTGGCACTTGGGTAAATTGCTGGGCCACAGCAGAGGCAGGGTGAGACGGGAGGTGCATCTGGGAGCAGTTATGCCCCAGCTGGGCTGCCAGTGGCTGCTGCTCCTTCCCAGGAAGAACAACTTCAGGTTGCAGCAGAAGTGGACAGAGCCAGGGGAAGGCATGGGGACAATCAGGAGCGTGTGTGTCAGGTAGGGGCCTGAGGGCTGATGTGTCTTGCTGCGGCTTGGCTTAGTTAATGCAAGTTTGAAATAGGAATAACACATGAAAAAACTGGCCTGTTTTAGCTTTCTTCTTTTGGGACTATTTGTTAGCTATTCACCTGCTGCATTTTCTCCCAGTCTCCCAGGCACAAGTTTAGATTTGATGAATTCATCTGTCCTATACTATCTAAGTCCCTTCCACATAGGACGAACAGCCAGAGCTGGCCTGCCCTTCTGCCTCGTCACCCCTTTTGGAGCACAACCTTTGCAAGAGATTTGAGGTGGGGTGGAGTCTGGTTTGTCAGGCAAGTGATTGCCTTAGGTTTTGCTTTATGGCAAAGAAAGGAGGAGAATGAGAGGGGACTTAATGTTATCACCCCTTTCCTGACCCCACCCCACCCGCTGCTGGTGGGCTTTGAGCCTCCTTACAAACCATGTGTGACTCAGCCCCCACAAACTCCAGAAGCCAGAGTCCTTGGATTGTTGCTCTTCTTCTCCTTTTGTACCTCCTCCAGAAGACACATACACATCCCAGACAGTGACTGTGTGTCCAGAAGGGTTGAATTGGGCATCTCTCCAAAGGCAAGGCTAAGTTACACTTCATGGACAGAAGGCAATAGAGCCTAAATAACATTTACCTTATGTTTCTCATTCACAGCCTGCCCTAAATCATTTGTAACAGGGGCAGGGAGGAAGGGGGAGGATACTGGGATTGTGCACAACCCGAATGCCAAGAAGTGCTTTTGCCTTCCCTAGAGATGAGCTCTGTGGAGCCCTGCAGGGTGTGATCTCTCATTTGGTAATGTGAACGCAAGGAGCGGGAGCACAAGCAACCAGCAGAGCAGTAGAATTAGATCAGGGTGTTTGGACTTTGCTGAGGTCCCACACCCAAGTAAGGCACAAAAATACATTCACAAATCTGCACGTGTGTGTACTCATGAAAGCTATATTGACTGAAAAAAGGAAAAGAATTTCCATTTCTATCAAGTGATCTGCTTTTCGAGAGAGCAACTGTATGCTGCACTGTGCTGGGACCACAGAACCTGACTTTCTGTGGGAACCTGCACAAGGTCGCTTGTTTGGACGCTCTCTTATTGCAGTGGTGAAATGAAAGTGGGTGCCACACTCCCAAGCAGGGCATCTCAGTACTCCTCATATAAAGAATCATTCAAAAATAACCCACAGGCTAAGGTCCAAGCTATATTATTTTGCGCAAATAGATCTGCCAGCACTTCCTTGGCTCTGGTTCTGAGACAACTTTTGTGTGTGCACGCACGTGTTCATGAGAGGGATGTGCAGAATAAACAGGTACCACCTTCTCTATGGCACTTTTGAACTGATTTATTTAAAGGCTAATGCTTAAACGCCAGCAACAGTTGACAAATTTAGCATAAAAGCAAGGTGAAATCACCTTCAGGAACTTGCCAGTGTGACCATTTAGGAGTCTGAGTGGGTATTGATTTGAGGCGAATACTCTAAAGTTTGCCTTACCCTTTGAAAAGTGCTAATGTAGTTCTTGTCACTTTAAATTAACTTTAGATAAGAGGGACTGACAGAAACATGAAGATGTGTGAACTATATTTGACTGATATTCTGTCAAATATTGCATGGGGTTATGATCCACAACTTTTCCCATCTGCTGCTCAAACCTGAATCCTTGAATGCACAATGGATTAATTACCATATTTTGTTCCGATTTCACTTAGTAGTATAAAAGACTCTGAATGTTAAATGTAGCCTTACCTGCCTTCTTTTTCTAAGGGTAAGGTATATGAGGAGGGGAGGGAGGATTCTTCAGCAATTTTTCACACCCGCATATAATGATTTGCTAAGTGCACCTCTTCTCAAGTAATTAGATTCCCAGAAGTTAACCAGAGTAACACAGCACTCAGGATTTCATTCACTCCTTCCCTTGGAGACTTTTTTCCCCCTCAGTAATAAAAGCAATGAGCGCTGATGTAGCATGTTCCATCTGCTGCACTTTACAAGCAGCAGTATAATTACGTGAGGCTTTGCCATTCAGTATCATTGCAGAAGGATACAGCATGGAGCAGTGGAGGTCAACATTTTCTACTGATGTTATGTTTCCTAGAAGGCCTGACATTGATTCCCTGGTACCACCTGCCCATCCCAGCAACTCAGACTGACACTTGGTAAACTAGCCTGCCAGCTTCTGCAGGTGGACAACCAGAAAGCTGGATGTCTCAAATTAAAGGCCCTTTTGAAAACAGGGGCAGTATTAACTTGCCAAAAATCCCCTAGTGTTTCAGTGATAAAACTCAGAAGCCTTTAGTAGTAACTCTTTTTTCTTCTTACCTCCTTTTCTACAAGCACTATTTGGATGAGCTGAGTTATCTTGACTTCCAGCTGAGGGAAATAATGTCCACTTTAGTTCGTATACTTAATAGTTCTCATACAGTAGCAGTATGGTAATAGACAGTTCCTCCACTTCGCAGTGTCCTTGACAGGTGTACCCCTTGAGTGTTTTTTCTTTAAGAGGACACCGCACATTACAGTGACATCCCAGGTTACATCCTGGTTCCGCTCTGCATAACAGATAGGAAACATTTCTATGTGTATCCTATTGACTTTCGTGTTCCTGTGTCAGTGGGAGAGTGTGGTTATCCAGAAACAAGCAACCTCAATGACATTGTGAGAGGAGGAGTGAACGCATGCAGTTAGGCTGACTTTGTAAGATGGAGTACCAAACCCATCTCTTCCTGCAGTGCAGTACCGTCTGGAAGAACTTCATAAAAATACACTTGAGAGCAACTGTGCACCCAGTCCTGGTTTTTATATGTTTTGTCTGGCTTTAGAGAATTAGAATAACATTGCCCTTATCCATTGCCCTTATAATATTACATAGGTTCCCCCAGAGATATCCATAGCCATTCCTCTGTAGTTTTTCTTTCTTTCTTTTTTTTTTTCAGTAAACTCATATTTTTATGTCAGTCTTCTTCCTTCACTCCTTTTCTTATAGAATTGCCAAGGCTTGATTTTGGGATTCTTTGCTTCTGGTTTGTTTCTGTGATTACCAGATGCGGGTCACAGCAAGCGAAAGACCTGCATAGTAAATGACTCTACTTTGTCATCAAGGGGAGAAATGTCTGCTACAAAGGTGCAGGCATGTCCTTCATATCTAGTTGCTTTTAATTCTCAGGGGCAAAGGGGATGGAGAAAATATTATGTGAGCCCAAGGAGGAAAAAAATGGGACTTGAGCAACCCTTGGAATATATTAACAAATTCTCACTCTTTGGCTGGAAGTTAGTCCTCAGACAGTGCATTCCTATCCTCCTGCAATAGCAAATAGGTAAAGAGCCACCAATGTCAGGAAGCACATAGCTGGTATGGTTATACAGGACAGCCAAAGGAATCAATAACTTTCAAAATATTCTAAGAAGCACTCATGTAATGATGCCATCCAACACCAGCAAATGTTCAGTTGAGGTTTTGGAAAACACTCCGCATTAAACACATTCTGCTCCTGTTAAGTCAATCCCACTGAAAGCTGATGCCTTAAACGCTGTTCCGGGCGGGTCAAAGGAGAAGCCTTCTGTTTTAGTGCCTCTTTTCATCTCGTCTTCATCTAACCAGCATCTGGCCCAGTTTAATAATCTTTGTTCTGAGTGGTGTACAGTCTTTAGCAAAACCTTAATGGAAATGTTTATGGACAAGGGTTGTAGCATTGGACCTCTATTTAGGAAATGTATTCCAAAAGGAAATGGTATGATGTTTCTTTAGACCATCTTGCAAGTGACATAAAGATTAATGAGGGATAGACAAATGCCCTTGCTCCAAAGTCAGCAAAAAATAGAAGGTTCTGTTTAAACTTTTCACAATGAATTACAGTCAGGTGCTGACTATCAAGAAAAGAAATGAAATCTGATTTGAAGAGTCTGGAATAATTCTCTGGGTCTTTCCCCAAACCTGTCGCTCTTTTCTACAGACATGAATATTAAGGGGTAACAGAATCTGCAAATCCACACATCCTGAGCTTGCAAGGCAAGTTGGGGACTCAAAAAAGATAGCTTAGGAGCTGCAAAGGTAGCTGGGTATTTAGAAAATACAGGTATTTTAACCCGAGTAATGGATGTAGAAGGGGAAGGATATTTGGGTTTTTAGACCTCATTTAGAGAGAGTCCATATTTACCTCTTGGAGCTGGTAAATATCTCAACTGCTGCAAACACCTCTCTTTATGAATACGATAAAGAATAATTATTGGAACTTGCAAATGCAGACTTTGTTTTTGTTTTTTGTTTGGTTGGTTTTTGTTCATTTGTTTGTTTTTGTTTGTTTGTTTGTTTGTTTTGCAAGGCAATTCAGCCTAATTTGAATTATTTAGGCAGAATAATTTAGTATTGTATACAAATGTTGTCCTACAAAACTACAGGTTGTATATGTGTGGATGTTACAAATATGTCTACCACGTGGAAAGAGGTCAGAACATTTTCAGAAATGTTTAGTGAGGCAAATCAGATGCAAATAAGAATGAAAACCAAGTAATGATCCATCCACTGTTGCTGCTTATTTTTGAGGCAAACCATTGGAGTATTATAGCCCAGCTCCCTGCTGTGTTCCAGAATATGTTCTACAGGCTTGACTTCTTTTTAATCTCAATTTTAACTAATTTTGTAGTGTTTGTAAACGTACAAAGCCCTGGTGTTACTCAGGATATACACTGCCAGCAAATTTCATGTGGTTAGGTCTCTCTTCAAGTTGGAGTTGATGTGTATTCCTCTATCTGCTGAGAGGTATGGTCAAGTGCTGTATAGTTTGGAAAATGTATTCTTTTAGATGTCCTTATGTTGTAAAATATTTTGTTAGTGTCATATTCTCAAATGAACAATAGTTTTCTTTAAAAAGAAAGTCAGCTTTGTTGAATTCCATTTTCAAAGTACAAGTTGTCATGAGAAACAAAAGATTATTCTCAGTTTAGTAAACTATTAGAGAGCAACCAATGATCCAGCCTCTCCACGCATGCAAGTTTATACACAGAGGACGAAACTATAAATGCTTCCATAAATGATTTTGGAGGTCATGCTGAATATTTCTTCCCTTCCCTTCCTTTCTTGCTTCACAAAAGTAGTATGCATCCTGACAAAAGAGAAACCACAGAATTTGCAGAATGTCAACAAGATCTCGGGGCCTGATTCCTACTAGTTTTACTGGGCTCAGAATCGGGTACTTATTGCCCAGAGGACTAGACAATAAGTTCATTCCTTCTCCTGAAGAAGCAAAATGAGGCATTTCCTCTGTGTGTTCCTCTGGCCCATTGCAAGACACATGAAGTATTTGCAGTGTAATACTTGCTGCTCACTCACAGCGATTTGATACTCACGCTGAATTGTTGTGTGCTGGCTGCTCGCACTGCATGCTCATTTAAACTTCACAGTCACATGAACATTCATGAAACTGATTGAGTACAGGTGGTTTTTGCACTGGATACATGTGAAAACATGTGTTTTCTATGTTGTTCTTTATACAAATCTGGAGTCCAACAACCTAATTATTTTTACTTAAGTATTACAACATTCTTGCTAGCACAAAGTGCCAGCACCTGCTCTTTACTGGGGTCTGTAATGTTTTTCCTGTCCTCACCTATCTTCCAAATCGAAGACGGACCATTTTCACCCTGAAGGAATTTACTGCATGTTGTCCATCTGTGTCACAACACAGGAGACATGAGCCAGTACCATCCTCAGTTCTTCATCTCTTGAGCTCGACTGTACTAGCTCACGCTGCCATGCTTGGAGCGTCCATCTGAAGTCCCCTAAAAATGTCCAAGAAGAGTTGTTGCACTTGGGTAACAATAAACCTTTTTATACCTCTCAACAGGGCTTTCACCTGGTAAGTCTTTTCTCTTTTTAAAAAGTCTACAAAGGTAAGAACAACAATTTTTGTCAACAGTTTGTAGACAGAGAAATCTTAGAAGTAAAACCAACTTGCTTTCCATTAGATGTTCTCCTGGCACTTTTCAGCCAAGTTATTATTTGGAAGACCTCTCATCTGAAGTCAGAAAACTAGGAGGAGCTTGTGACCTTAGTCCTGTGATTCCTGTCAGCAAACCCCAGATCTGGCTTACAAAGTAGGGCAGGACTGTTGAGTAACAAGCAGCTTGCATGAAGGACTACATAGGGAAAATGAACTATAACATTATAGAAAGACCAGCCCAACCCCTCAGATTCCAACCTTCCTCATTTTCTGAATAGCATTGTGTCTATCTTCCTTCTGCTCTTCTGCCTCAAATTGCTCTGTGGTATGTACCAGGCTCACTCCTGTACCAATCTTCACTGCCTTGTCCCTCTCCCTGCCCTTGCTTCCAGTGACCCTTGTGTTCATGCTGTTACCTTGTCTGACCACTGAGTGTATGTTTCCTTGTACTCATGTCTCCCTTTAGATTTTTAGTCACATTCCAGCTCACCAAAAACTGGGTTGGCCATCCTCCCAGTGAATAATTTCCTGTCAGTGTCAGACTTCTCTCTTTGTTAGATCTCTTCAGTCCCTTCCAGATACCTCTTGGAGCTCTTCATGATTCACTCTCCTTCACCGTGACCATTAGCCCTTCTCTATTGCTATATGGTCATTGCCATCCTCCTGCTCTGAATCACCCTAGGATCCTCTGCCCTGCTCTCATGCTTCAGACCTTCTCTGGTGGTAATCCTGTGACCAGGCTGATGTTCTCCTTGACAAACACATTTTCTACTTGTTTAGCTCTGATTTTCACAACCTGAACAACTATATTGCTCCTCTATGAAGACACCCTGACAATTGCCATCTGTAATTCCCAGTGAAAACTCATTCAATTTTTGTCCATTTTCTCCTGCATAGGAGTACACTTTTTCTGGTTTAGCCTCCACCTATAACTATCAGCCTGATCTCCCATCAGTGTCCCTAGTGACATAGTCTCTTATTCCACCTTCAAACTCTTTGATCTGTCAAGTGTCTTCAATGCAGATAACCAGATCCCTCAGCTTCCTGTAGGCCTAGGCTTATTTCCTCTCTCTCCTCCTTCTGTGTCTGGTTCCTGGGAAATTTCACCTGCATTTGATTTCAGTTACCATCTTTGACTCCCTGATCCCTCTCTACTGTGATTTGTTTCCTTCTATCCAAGTTAAAATCTCATTGTGTATCTATGATACTTATTTACAGTATCCAATGCTCAGCACAAGTTGGACTTAATACCCTCTTGACACCTTGCTTCCACGTTATTGACCCTTTCTGCATAATGTTTCTGTGATATTCTTCTTCCAACTAATTTGCTTTTCCAAGCTTTTTTCATCTGATTGCAACACCCCTTTCTCTGGCCTAACCCACTCTGTCTCCTCTGATACATATTCTGAATGGTGCTCGTTGTTCATCAAATGGATCACATTGACTTTTTTTTTGCCTTCCTCCACTACTTCTCCTAATCTATTGTAGCAAGTAGCAGCAACGTGCCTCTGCTTTCAGCACACGTCAAGGTTTCTCCCTCTCCACCCATTTCTTGTTGTTCATTTCTTAAAACACAGCTCTTGTTCCTGTTGGGCCAAGATGTCCATGTCCATAGTTGTACTTTCATGCCAGATAACCACAGCTCTTGAAAGAGCTCTTCAGGCACATTGCAAAGTGCTAAGTTTTTCTCCTTCAAAACCTCCCTTACAGCTCTCCTTTGACAAGACAACCACTGAAAACTTAACTGCAGTGAGGCCACTGCCCATCATGCTGACAGTTTAACTCTCTCCCTGGATCTCCACATTTCTCTGTGGCTATCTCTTGGCTCTAGACTGTAAACTCTTTCTTTATTGTTATTCTCTGTTTGTGCACGGCCTTTCACTGTGGGCTCATACTCCATGACTCCTAGTGGATAAGTCAATGCACACAAGTAAAAGGGAACATGAATATTGCAACCAAGCCAAAGCTCTTGGAAATCTTTTTGAGTCAGAGTGTTCAGGATCTGAACCTAGCTCCAGCCACAAATTTTGCAATTGGCTTGCAACTCTGCAAAAGCTTTGTGCAAACCTCATATTGGAACAGCTCTGAAATAAAGGGGTGGTGTTGGAAACCACATCCAAATTTTACAGCTGCAGGTCACCTCTCAAACATGGATATTTGGAAGACGGTGAGGACTGTGCTGTAAGCAGCTACATCAGCGATGAGATATTGCCGCTGTTTTTTGCTGTCTGTGTTTTTGAAATGCTTGTTACAAGGACAGCTGTGAGGCAGATGCCGTTCTGAGTTCAGATGTGGAATGTTACAGGGTCACTCTGCTTACCTTATCATAAAAGAGCACACGTTTTTGTGCTCTTCATGTACTGGAAAACAAATCCATGACAAATATTGTATTGTGTACAAGGGTTGGGGGTGGGGGAGAAGAAGGGAAGGGTATCTCATCTTTAGGGGCTGCTGGTGCTAGGCACCACGAAAGAAAGCCATGTTTGTCAGCCACACTTAGAGATACATCCCCAGAGTGAGGCACCTGCAGAAGCTTAAGGATGGCTCCGTGGGTGAGTAGCTGTGTACCAGGGGCTGGGCTCTGTTGCCTGCCACGTGGAGGCAGGAGGAGTGGAGGAGATAAACTCTTGCAGCAGGGGAATCCAGGGAGTGCACAGCCTGGCTACATGGGATGAGCAGTTCTCAGATGCTTTTAAAGGATTTCTACAAGACGCAGGATACGGTGTGGTTCTAGCCTTTGTTCTGTATTGCTACATACAAAAAAAGTATGTATCCTGAATTGATTATAGGGAATAGTTGCATTACAGGACATTAATGCTGGTGTTTTAAGCTGGACAAAGTGGGGTTTTGAATCTAGACACAGGATCTTCAGTATAGAAGGAGTAGGAGGTGCTCAGAGAAAAAGCCGGAAAGAATTCTCAGAGAGATGCAGAGAATTTTTCTCCTCCTGGCTCTTTGCTACACCGTGAATAAGTTTTCAAGCCAGATGAAAACCTTTGCCTTTTATTTCCTTGTGTCTCTCTTCCCAGTGTCCCTGTGTCTTGGAAAATCTGGCTGAGCTGTGTGAGGGAGGATAAGAGAGAGAGGACAGAAGTCTTACAGCATTGGAATCCCACCAACTTGTCTGGGCAGCTGTTATTACTGATTATGTATGCTATATTCATACGTGCTACATTTCCCATGTTAGCTGCATGGTTTGGAGCCTGCAGTTGCAGACAGAGGCCTGGGCTGTGTTCTTTCAACTTACTGGCCTGTGCAGTGTGTTGCAGGAACAGCTACAGATTCCAAGGCACACGATAGAGGAGAAACAACGAAAGCGGAGACTCGCACCTTCTTGCTGTCTGCCTAATACATCTGTCTGCCCTTTGTACTCATATAGTTTCCTTCATGGTAGGGTCTCTGCACCTGTGTAAGTTGAACGCTGAACATACTTGGCACAGACATGAATATGGAAACATTGCCCACCGCCAGATTTGTTCACGCAGTTGCCAAGACAAATACAGGTCGTATCCTGCTGCTATTCAGTGCACAGGACTCCTATTAGGAGTAAATGAGAGTTCTGCATAAAAAAAATCAATGGAAAGATTTGACCCCTTTCAAATGGAGTAGTCTGTGGTATAAAATGCACTACCTTTGTTGTGCACAAAAGATAAAACCCGCATTTTTTTCCTGATTATCCCTTTTTGCTAGCATGCCCTTTGGAATGTGCTTTTTCACTCCACTGTATCTAACTAGCATCCTGAGATGGTTTTCAATAAAGGTGCCGCAAAACCATGTAGGGTGGGGGTGCTCGGCTGGCTTTTAAATATTATTGCTGATTATCCACGTGAGCTCTCTGCATGGTATACTTTTGATGATATTAGAAAAAATCAGAAATAAAATAAAGGTGTTATTAAATATATGGGGTTACCGTCATTATACCTACAGGTAAAAATCACTGTCTGAAATCATCTCGGAGGGATGTGGACTGAAAGAAACTGCTGGTTTGGCTGGTAGTTTAGAGGATGTTCTATCGCTGAGCTAGTAAATAAATCCCCTTTTGCCCTGCACTGCCTCCAGCAAGCCCTTAGTCTTCCCCACTCTGTCTTCCCCACACTGTTTCTCTATTTTTCCTCATAATCTCAGCCCTGATTCTCTTTTTCCCATTCTTCTGAATGTTGAAGTCATGACCTTTGTGGTTTATAGGCCACAAGAGACTGAGCTAAATGTGTTAGCACAGAGTCAAAACAAGTAATAGCTGGCCAATTAAATTAATAATCCATATTGTTACAATGTTTAACCACGGCTGTTTCCTCAGTGGTCTGTTTAAATCACAGCCAAGTCCTGACCTATTAAAATGAATAACTGGAATTATGAGAAACTCCATTTAATAAACACAGCAAGGAACGCAACACAATCGGTATGAAATATTTATTACCACTTTAAGCAGCAGCTAGTTGAGATTTAAGATTGGATTAATGAAGGGGTTTTAATTTCTGGCTAAGGGTAGACAGCTGAAACCTGGAGCATTTCCTCGATTTCCTGGTATGGCTTTGCAATGGGCAAGATTCGAGATGGGAGCGTGTGATTCGATTCATGCTTTTCCCCTTGCAGAGCTCTCTCCAGACACGTTCGATGCAGGAGGAGATCAAAGCAAGCAGGCTCCAGACAAGTGGCTCAAGTGGCTTGAAAAAACTCAGGGGAATAAGGGCTGGAGCACTAGACATGAGCCTTTGGATTTTAAAATCAGCACTCCTGCCAACCGCCATCCTATGGAGAGCAATGTTAATGGAAGGCTGGTACATTCCCAGTGACAACGGCTCATGTGCACGCATTTTTTTGCAGTATGTCACAGGGCTACAGGAGAGGGGGGAGAAAAACCTCTTCTCTTTGAAATTTGTCAGACAAATTTTTAAGCTGGGAGCAAACCATTATTATTCCAAATGGCCCAAGTATTGTTTCTCTTAAGTGCAGAGCTACCAAGGTTTTACCATTTTTATTCAAGCTGCATGTTCATCTTCAGGGTTTCTCTACTTAATGCAAAAGCAACTGTTCTTCTTCACTAGAAATTAAAATGTTGCCAGGGTTGATAAACGGTCTGCTGTGCCTAAGCTCAAATGGGGCTGTTATTTTCCTTTTGTTTTCTACCCTGTCTGATGTAGTAACACTGAGCAGGTTAATAACATGCAAATCCTGGCACAATAAAGCTGTTTAGAGGTACCATGTCAAGGGGCCACGTAACAATTGCTCTGGGCTACACAGACACCTGGAGCATCGTCTCTGCAACGTTGTATCCTTCCCATCATTTCCACCATAATGGTTCCACACCATAAATTGGCACAATCCGTCAGAAAGGCCCTGATGCATTAAACCACTGCCCTAATTTGAGTAAATACAGGCTGCTGCCATTGCCTCCAAGGATCTCATTTCCAGCATGTGCTGTGATGATACCAAGAATCACATTTTCTCCTCCCCTCCTTCTTTGATTCCTAGTGAAAAGCCCCAGCTTTAGAGCTGGAGAGGCAGAAGGCTTTTGCACAGCTACGGGCAGCAGGGCCATGGAGGAAGCAAGCTCCTCCACACTCTTCCGATAACACGTCTGAGCCTGAAGCCAACAGGACTTACGACAGGGGGTAGTACAGTTTCAGCACCCATTCAGCCTCTCGGATAAGATTGGCCAGCAAAACCTCTCACCTGTTACACTGGCAGCCTCAGTCTGCTAAGAACTTGATTACAGCAATGGCTCTTTCACCTGTACGAGGTGGTAGACAGCATTTCTGTGTGTGCTCATCATGTTCTCAGCACTTGTCCCATTCGTGGGACCACGCAGCTGAAGGATTTCTCATGCCTGTTTTTTCCTGGTTCAAACCGGTGAAGATTTCTGTGGTGCAGCACTAGTCTGCAAGGACTGAATGAATTCTGAGCACCGGGCTGTCTCAGCCCCTGCAATGCGCAGCAGCCAAGAGGAAGAGCAAGCAGATGATGCCCTGGTGGTCACTAGAGAGCCAATGGTGAAGACGGGACAGAACCCCAAAAGCCTGGGTGCTTTCTCTTCATCGCAGATTTCTGTTGGGAAATATATTCACACGAGTGCATCAGCCTGGATATTTGCAGTGCTTTATATGAAAAATGAGCTGGATCTTCTTTGTATTTTAGTTGGCTTCCAGTGTTGTAAATATACTGGATATACAGCGTACACAGCATGTAACAATGGTGCATCTCCAGAAATACATACCAAGTGATTTGTGTCCTGAACAGTATGTAAGAACATAAGTAAGGATGTGAATGGATGTGACATGGCTGGGTTAGGTCTTCGGTGTCCCAGACTCATGCCTGGTGTGACTGGGGACAGCCCTGGCACCAGAAGTGACCTTCGGCTGAAGAAGCATGGTGCAAGCTCTTAGCCAGAGGCTGGCATGGGTGAGCCCTGCCGCCCTGATAGCCCACGTGCTTGGCTTGCAGGAATCCCAGGACAAAGTGCCAGCCATTACACCTTCCATGATCAGGACCAAAAATTATGGTTGTTTGTACTATCTTGCTCCATTTTTGTTGATTTACTCAGTGTTTTCCTTCCTGAGCTTTTAGGCTCCATTTCATGTTATTTCTTGCTGTTCTTCCTACAGTTTCCTTCGTGGCTCCCCCTAGAAAAAAAAAGGGCACAACCACCTGAGAGGTTAAAACAGAACATTTCTTTGACATCACATTGCCTCATCACTTTCCCAGGTTTCTCTCCTCTTGTAGCAAGCCTCAGAAAGCTTTATGTTGCTCGTGTACCCAGTAAGTAAATTTTAATCTGGGTTTATGTATCTGCTTCTAGCTGCAGCTCAGCCTTCCCCAGGCAGGTCATCAGCCCCTCTCTGCCAGGATATACCTTTTGGTTTTCCCTACCAAAAGCCAGTTTCAGACCAAATGAGTCATGGCAAAGTGAGCAGTTTAAATGTTACCACCTTGTTCAGTGGCCTTGCTCCTGCTGATGTGGGTGCCAGGGGGCTCCCACCAGCATTTTAGGTCGTGTGGCTGCTTGTCCTGTACCCCACAGTGGTATCTAAGCAGCCCCTGTGACTCCTCACTGGCATGATGAATGGCCCAGGCAGATGAAGGGACTTTCCCAAGGTGGGAAAAGGCAGCCTGGGACCTCCCAATTCTCTGTTCTTCCACAGTTCTGCGAACCCTGATCGCTCTCAGCATGCCTGAAAATCACAAAGCTCTAGAGAATAGGCAGTATATATATAGGGTAGATTTCCTGGAAGCCAGAAATTAATGTTTTTTATGTAGA
Source organism: Chauna torquata (assembly GCA_013399475.1). Classification (NCBI taxonomy): domain Eukaryota; kingdom Metazoa; phylum Chordata; class Aves; order Anseriformes; family Anhimidae; genus Chauna; species Chauna torquata. Next base: position 30,773 of record VXAL01000660.1, on the reverse strand, counting down.
CTTTTAGCAGAATTACCATGGGGAATGAGAATCTGTCAGGTTGCCTTGCAGGAAAATACATATGTGAATCTACCCAAGCAAACGCCCTGTCCAAGCTAGGGGAGTTTTCCTCAGCTTCCCTTTGCCACTGGCACTGAATACCTTCCACCTCAGCCTGTTGTTCTGGGAAGCCTGCTCTGTGCAGGAACAAGCACCAGTGCAGAAGCTGCTGTCCTGGGCTCGCTTGTTGAGAAATCCAATCTCAGTAGGGTTACAGGGCATGACACTTAAAATATCAGTGCTGTCTGGAATTAGGTCTCCAAGTGCTGGCCACCCCAGCGGAGCTGCGATGGTGTCAGCAGCGGGCAGGAGGCTCTGCAGAATTGCTCCGGAGCAACCAGGGAGCCTGAGGACTTTTAGTCTGGCCACGTTTGCACGGTGCATGTTAGCCCAGGGGAAGAGCTGCTCTGACGTTTACTGAAGACCACAATCAGGCTTCTACATGATCAGTGGATGTTGGCAGCAAGGCTGAAGCAGGTCTCATGCCTGAATGTTGAATCATTTTTCTTAGGTGATAGAAAAAATGCCTGGCTTTGACAGTGGTGGTGATCTCTGAGCCAGCGCAGTGTTACACAGCATACCGATGGAGGACCAGTCAGGTGGCAACCTGCATTTATTCTGTGCCTATTTCTCCCTATCATCCTTCAGCGATTTTCCCTCCTTTTTTGTACAAAATCTGTAGGAAAGCAAAGTTTGCCTTATTGATTGGATTTGGATGTGAAGTGTTTTAGAGGCCTTCCTAGCAGCTCGTTGTTTTGGTTTGCTTGTTACAAATGAGCTCATGAGCTTCATGGAAACATAAAAGGCAAGTCAGGAAAAAAAAAAAAGAGCAAAAAAGAAAAACCATAATGAAAAAAAGTAATGAAAAATATTAATTGGTCCAACATAATTTTAAAGACAAATATTGTTACTTAATTCCACTGTTCTCTTTTGGAGTATGATAACATAGATGTTGTTATTTTTAAAAGGAAGTAATACGACATCCCATTTAATTTCCTCTGAAACAAAACAATTTGGCTTACCAAATATAGCCTGACAAAGAAAAATAGAAATCTCCTGATCAAAGATCCAAGAGTGCGGTGCTCCACCTTAAATCCCTCCCACCTATTAGGCCCCCCTTTAGACAAGACAGAGAAACAAATTTCTCACACATCAATGATGCCTCCATAATCAATTTCAAATAGCCCCTTGCATAGGGATGCAAATCTTAGCTTTCTCTTAATAAAGCATTTTAGAAGATGGATGTACTGATCTGATATTATTAAACGAAAAGTGGTCTCTTTTTAATCTAGAGATGCAGGGGCGTTAGTAACAGAGTGAATCAAAGGCCTGGTCTCTTTCTCTTCCTAATTATCAATAGTGTTTTATAATCTTATTAATATTGATACACAGTATACTGAAGATCTGTTAACGTATAATGTATGTGGAGGATAATTAACGAGATCCGAGTCAGATCAATCGCCTATTTGACAGCAAACGGTGTGTGGCTTATAAATTATACATATGCTAGGTATGGCTAGAAATGTTTAAAGTTTCAGTCCAATCCTTCCAGTACAGCACTGGGAAAACTGATGAACTTAAAGGCACAGTCCCTTGCCTGTTAGGTTTATACTGTACACTCAGAGGAATAACTCTTATTTAAAAATCAAAGAGTTCCATTAACTGCCAAGATCTCAAAGCAGCACAGAAAACACACCTTCTCCTTGTGAAGTGCAGCTAAACAAAAGGCAAAATCTTGTAAGAAAAAGGATGATTAATAAAAGTGAGGTAATTTTCCTTTTGATTTCTGAGAGGAGGTAGCATGCAGGATGTTCCAAATGACAGAAATGATCCCACATCTTCGTACTGGCCTTTAACAAGGTTAGACTTGCTAGTGCAGTAAATACAATTAATAATCCCAATTAATATTGCATGTTTTGGTAGGTTTGAGAGCATGAAAGCTTTCCACAGATTACTCTTCACTCCCCAAAGCAGACGCAGCATGATGAGACGACGGGATGGAAATGTGGAAATAAAACTTTCCTTTTTTGTTGTTGCAGAGCTCTTGATAAGCATGGGGCTGAGATGAAAGGAGATGTCAGGTTTAACAAAAATAACATATTATTATTATTAATAATTTACCTCAGGGTACGACCCAGTGCAATAATGACTGCTCAAGGCTGTGAAACTTCACCAACATTGTGAAAATGGCTCAGACTTGCTCAGCTTTTCCACAGTAGAGCTTGGGGCAAGCTCAGCCATGGTGCGAGGAGATGCGATTCCCAAGGTGGAGAGACTGCATCAGTCCCTTGTGCTTCATGTAGGAAGGCTTGGATCAGATTAACTAGCTAGAAATTCAGCTTCCTCCAGAATCAAACTTCTATTGATGCCAGTGGGAGTTTTGTTTGAGGAAATATATAGGTAGTGCCATGCCAGATGATGCCTGAGATAGGACACACCTTGTTCTGCGCTTTCTCTGACAGGAATTGACACCCAGTGCTGTGGAGAAAGACAGAAGCTGGGGCTGTGTGCAGCCACAGTGTGGATAAATTCCCCTCACAGCATGGCCCAGACTGTGTCCATCACTGGATGACATGGGGAGCACAGTTGGTGGCAGCAGCCCTCTTGGTTGCTCTTATCAACCTTGCAAACCTGCCTCACAAGAAACTCTTCAATAGGTATCTTTGGGTCAGAACCTAACAAGATCTCTTTTACCCTTACACCTTATAGTTTATGGTTTATCCACAAAAGCAGGCTTGGTTTTGGTTTTCATTTTTTCCTTTCCTTTCCTTTCCTTTCCTTTCCTTTCCTTTCCTTTCCTTTCCTTTCCTTTCCTTTCCNCTCCTTCCCTTCCCTTCCCTTCCCTTCCCTTCCCTCCCCTTCCCTTCCCTTCCCTTCCCTTCCCTTCCCTTCCCTTCCCGTTTTGTTTTGTTTTCCCATGAACTGATATATAAGCTGTATGCCTGTATAAACCCCCTCTTTTTAAGGCAAACCAAGTGGTCATTCTCAGTGGCACCTGTGACGATACAACAAGCCCCAAACTTGTCCCTAAACACAGCCTTTTTTGAAGCTGGAGATTCGAATCCACCCAACTTACCCCAGGAAATCCAATGATTCTTGACAGCATTACCTGAAAACCAGTTTGCACAAGCTTACAGTTTGTTTGTAATTAAGATTTTAACGTATGAGTATTTGTGAGCTCGTGCTTATTGCAACAGAAGCCCAGATCCACAGACCAGAGCCCCAGCCTGGCTACAAGCAGCAATACCTGGATACCACAGAAGAATTGCATGACGGAGACTCTCAGGATTAGCAAAGCCTGTCTTGAGTCATCCTTTGTACAGCCCTTGTAGGGCCATCTCAGTCAAAACAGCCAGCCTGTCTATGGTGAGGGTAGTAGAAGATTTGCCTTGTTAAGGCAAATGCGAGAAAATTGTTCTACGCTTCGCCAGGTTAAATACAGGATCCATCACAGGGAAGGACAAGAAAGGCCTGCTACATTACACAGCCATTATTTAATGGTCGTGCAGTCCTTGAGCCAAAGTTTAAAGTAAATTATTTAAATTACAGTATCATGCCCTTTCCCCTGCGAAGTTCATAGGGCTGTGCTGTCATGAATGAATGAGTGCTCATGGCCTCCAGATGAGGCCGCCAAGACACAGAGCAGCTCAGATCAGAGTGCTCAACGTGGCCATAACTTCGGAAAATGTACCCCAAGCCGAAAGCAGCAACAGTTTTGATACAAGTGAATTCCTCACAGTCTCTCAAGATGAGTCAGTAGCTAAATCAAGCAAAACTGCTTTGGTCTCCTGACTCTCCAGCCCTGTGTTTGAACCATCAGACTCATGCTTCCTTTTGTCCATTAGTGGCTTCATTTCTGTCTCATAGCATTAATTCAGGTTATGCCGCTTGCAGTGCTCCATATAAATGAGTTTAAGACCACACAAGTTCACAGGAATTGGTGCGTTCAGAAAATGGTATTCTCTCTCAATTACACCTTCCCATAAAGGAGCCACTGGAAGATTTTTAATTGTATTCTGCTCCATGATTAAGTACTGGTGTAGTAATGGCCTGGACAAAGTCAGGGCTCACCTGCTAAGGGCTCACCTCAGCCTACTTCCTTGCTATGCTCTGTAAGTTACCTTCGTTCCCATTTCACACTCCCCTTTTTCGTTCCATTTTCTTGACACAGTTTAGCCTTGGTTAACTATATTGAAATAATACATCAAAAATATTCCTAACTGTAGGTCAAAACTTCTTCTCCAGTTAAGTGCTCTAATCATGTGTCTTTTCTGAATCTTTCTCAATGGAAATTCGAGATCAGAAGTCTCCCCTTTGTCCCTCCTTTCCCCAGACAGGGATATCCATCCATGAGTGCTGTGACCATATGGCATTATCCTCCACAATTTCCAAGTAAAAAAATAATAATAATAATGAGTTTTTTTTTCAAAACCAGACCCCTGAAGGAAAGACCAAAGTATCCCATTTGGATAAGCCCCGGCTAACACCAGTCCAGGAACTGGTCTTTAAACACCATTCTGTAACACACAACACAATGAATTAGCATTAAAGATAGCAGGAAAGTCGAGGCACAAATCAGCTACAGGAAGGAACAAATCAACAATAGGAAGGAAGCAGCAAGTTCAGATAACGGGGAGCTGCGCTGGTCTGCAATGCCTGGAATGAAGACATCCCCCTCCTCCCCAAAACAGGCTCCAGCGTGCCCATGGTTAGGCTGGTCTGATACTGAAAAGCTGTGAGATATTTATGGCCCAGTGAGCACCAGCCTGAGGCCATACAATCAGAGCAATTGGATCGCATTTTGGAGAGGCAATTTCACAACAGTGAGAGTTTTCATTAAAAACGAGGGTGCAGTGCATCCCACTGACCCATCCCCACCAGCCTGGGAACCCAGCCCCATGTCTGAGCTTGCTAGGTCAAAACNGGGGGGGGTGGACTCTGCTCTTCACCCCCAGGGTGAGGTTTGGAGGATAGATCAGCCAGCAGCCAGCCTCCCAGGCTGGGAGCTGCTTGGGAAGCTCAGAGCACAGCCATCAGCTGGCCAGGGGCAGCTTCCAGGGCCAGAGAGGCCAGCTGAGCAGGGCTTTTTCTTCCCTGTCCTGCTCCTCCCGCTCTCCCTTACACTCTTCTTTTGTCTGCTCTAAATTGCAGTTTGATGCTCATTACCGAGTCAGCAAGTGTTAATGAGCAAGGAAAAGGAGGGCACTGAGTGCGTGGAGGCAGAGCGGGGAGGCGAGGGCCACAAGGCGAGGAGAGCTGCACCACCACGGCACCTCTGAGAGGCGGGTGCTGGAGGCCGGGCCTCAACGCGCCGTGTTCAACAGCTTCCTCGCAAATGCTGGTTTTTCAGAAACGGGCACTCACCCCTCCACATACCCCCTTCAAACGTAAGGGCAAACGGAGTGGAGGAAGCTTGGAGATGGGCGCAGGGTGGCAACGTGGATGGGAGGGGGTGCGGGGGCTGCAGGCAGCCCAAAGCCCCCGCCCGACCGGGGCAGACTTCTCACCCCTGGAGCATGGCTACCTCTAAGGATGCCCTTTGCTCAGCTACACCACACTGCAACGGCTCCCTGTCTCCTGGCCTGTGGAGGTTTTGTCAGTGGATGTCAAAGAGCCAGCGTGACAGTTCGTGTCCTACCTCTAGGCACCCCAATTTATATTCCAGTACCTTTCTCAGTGGTTTGTGATAACGTGCCAGATTGTAAACCCGAGCGGCCGAGGCCCTGGCATACTTCCCTTTCTGCCAACTGCTGTGAGGGAGGTGGGATGGTGAAGCTTTCGTGAGCCACAGCTACACCAGCAAGAGCGGTGCGTCAAACCCTGAGGCTGCTGCACCCACTCTGCTTTAATCAGCATGGTTAGCTTAAACCAGTGCAACTTCCCAGCGCACATAAATCCTCAGGGAATCTTATTTAAACCTTTTAGGGTTGAAATGTTTTCCCCTCCCTAAAGAAACACTGTTTTACAATGAGATAAGTTTAATGGGGTGTCCGTAAAGCAGAGTCGAGCACCTTGGCAGTATCCAAGGATAAGACACACGGGTAGTAAATGGTTTGCAGATTGCATCATTTCCTGGAGTCCTTGGACAGAGCGTCTTTACATCTTCTTGTGTTCAGGCGCGGTGCTTACAATTTTATCAAGAGTCAGAATATGTTTTTAAGGAGCTCTGCCTAGCCTGATCTTCGAACTGGGTAAGAAATGCTTTTCAGAGAAGAGGTGCATGTCCTGGCTGTGGTCTGGAGGCTGACCCATCACCTCATGGTATTTCTTGCCCTGCTCTCTGCATCAGCTTTGGAAGGAAATACAAGCAATGGCCTCCTTCGTACAGAGACACTTTATAATCAGCCTTGCCTGATCTAGCAAATACTAGGCGCATGTATGAAAGATCCATGCTTTTCCCCAAGCTAGTGCAGTTAACTAAGAAGCTTTAGTTACTGGGTAAAGCTGGAATTTTACAAAAAGCTCATTTCCCAGGTAGGCAGCAAAGGAAGAGAGAAGAAATTTTAAAGGCCTCAGCACCCTGGGTGCTCACTGAAAACTAAGTCCTTTTGAGAATCTGACTGTTAAGGTGTCACCATGGGAGTTAGCAGAAGCATTGAGCGCTTGAGAAAAACAGACCTGAGCTTCACTGCCTGAAGGTATACTTACCTAGAGTTTCTTTCTTAGGATAAGACTTCAAGAGAAAGTGTCTCTAACATCGTGGCTTGCTGCTTTCTCCCCCCCCAGCCCCTTCTCACTCTTCAGTCAGACAGTTCAGCTCACTGAACCACTAGAAACTATTCACATTTTTTCACCAGCTGGGTTTTCTGCTCTGTGCTGGACTATTTCAAAGCAGCACTGAGCCTGGTGCAATGGACATAGTGCACAGGAAGGACAGGTGGTGTGAGAAAGACCCTGCAAGTTCAGCTCAGCCACCCACCAAAAAGCCACGCGTTCCCTCGGCATCATCTGCAGTTCAGTGGTCTCACCAAACCACCACAAACCAGCGCTGCTGCTGAGACGGATAGCTGCGGTGGCTTTGATAGCAGCTGGACCACTCTGGAAAGATGACATAGATTATGGGTGCTTGAAATCTTGTGAAAAGCTGGCACTGCTAGAGAAAGAAGGAAGGTGTCAAATCAAGTTGGCTTAATTCCACTTTAAAATCATATTGCAGACACTTACGTACAATACAGACACTATTTTGTTTCCTTTCTCTAGGTAGCTGTGGACTTGAGAGCAAATCAATTGTTTTGTGTCTTTAAATTCACACAGAACCAAAAGAATGGTTTTTCCATTTACTTTCTAGGTGTCTTATTTTAGTGAAAGATGTGAACACCCCACAGCGACTTCATTCTTGCTAAACAAAAGCAACTCCTGTCTTACTAACAAGACCAGCAAATTAGAAGTTGAGTCCTCTTTTTCCATCGGTTTACCACTCTTTTAATCCTCCTCCCCATCTTTTCAAATCCTTGAGGGAAGCAGATGAGCTTTAAGCATGCCCCGAAGGTCGCTGCAGATGTGTGTTTGTACATACACATTCACTGGAACCTTTGCACTTTGCTAATCCATGCGGGTCATGATGAGCATACAAACCTCAGCCACCTCTCTCCTCAGCAAAGATTTACTAGTCTGTATAGAGTGAAGACACCATTGTTGAGACTACATTGACCTCTTGAAATGTATTATAGAATATTCACTCATCTCCTGTGAAGTATTATCATAAATAAACTGAGTCACATCAATGAATGAAGTACATTTCATGTCACAATACATAAATTCATTTGCTTCACAAATTGCAGGACACTGCAACCAGCTGACTCATTGAAAAATACAATACAATTTCGGAAGATAAACTGCTAAGTAAAAAACTGTGTATTATGCACGTAGATACTAAGTTGCTAAAAATACTGCACATATCAAAATGCTATCTGTGTAGTATTGCAAAGCGACAGATTAATCATTTTACCATGTACCGTTGCCTTCATGTGTTTGCTGTTCACCAAAGGTTCAATCTTATTCCTATAAAATTCATCAGCATTGGAGCTTTGTACTTTTGAAAAGAAAGTGAAATTTTGGCTGTGATGGAAATCAGTGAGAAAAAGCAGTTGAATTTAAGGGGGGAAGAATGCAAGTGAGTCCTGGAAAGCCCTAAAGTGCCACAGCTAAAACTGAAAAATTTTCAAACCTGCTAGATGCTTTAGAAGCCCCTACATTTCAAGGGGAAAAAATGTACACACACATTGTGGTGTCTGTGTAATGACATTGCAAGTCATAGGGTAAAACTTTGCCTGAGATTTTTTTCTCTTTACACTGCAACTTGACCAATTTACTTGGACTTGCCAATTGAAGTCCTGAAAGCACTTATGCTTGTGTCTATTTTTCACTTCTGTGGCTAATCCATCTGAAGTTTTAGGATCTAGTTGTTGCTGTAAAGTAGAGCGCATGCATAGGAAGAAGGTCTAAGCATCCATAAGACCACCAACAAAAGCTTTGTACCACTGGAAGGGGAAGATACAGAGGGTGAGGGTGGTCAAACACTGGGAGAGGTTGTCAAGAGAGATTGTGGAATCTTCATCCTTGGAAACTTCTAACCCACTGGGCAACCCACTGTAGCTGACCCTGCTCTGAGCCATCAGAGCTGGATTAGATGACCTCCAGAGGTACCTGCCCACCTCAGCCGTGCTGTGACTATGTGATGTGCGTGTACTTGAGAACCAGAATGAGATTAACATTTTGTGTGCTAAAAATTGCTGCATTGTTACACATAGGAAAATAATACAATGAGAACACTGTAGCATACGTTGTAATGTTTCTCTCCTTTGAAAGTCAGCGTTTGATATATGGCTGTCAGAAAACAATATTTTTTTTTAAGTCAACGCAGTCTCTCAAATGCATTTCTTCGGCTTTTTAGAAAAGATCTCTCTTTTCTTAGTGCACTCAAATGCTAAGCACCATTCCAAATTCATGTCAATATATCTATTGACATTTTTCTTGCTGTTTTCCTCTTCTATTCTCTGTGGTATCAGTCTTGCCAACTGCTCCTGAGATCTTTGGTTATGATCTAGCAAAGCCCTTAAGCACATGCTTAACTTTTAAGAATGCAAACAGTCTTTGTGAATTCAGCAGGACATTTCCTTTAGCTGCTTTGCTGGGTGGGGGCCAAAGTGCTCAGTGCACTATATACAGTTCGAAATATAATAATTCACATGCAGTTAGTCAGAAAAATCACTGCAGAGTGTAAAATAAATTGGAACAGATTTTTCCCAGCCCTTTCATAGAATTTGGCCATGAAACGCTACAAAATTCTACCAGCTCTGAATATAGTTTATAAATTAACGGAATTCAATTCATCAACACATGTCATGGAAAATATCTGCTTTATACACAAAGTTACTTTCACATGCACATTTTCTCTCTCTCTCTCTCACACACACAAACACATACTTACAAGATTTAGGCCTACTTGACTCTGCACTGCAGCCTCTGTGTCTTATGAACTGTAATCCTCATCACATCATAACTTAGAGCTTCTCCTAAGGTTCAAAAAATCCATAAAAACAGCTGAGTAAAAGTTCATGATGACGCAAAGCTCTTAAAAAGCATTGTGGAGAGAGTTATGTAGAAGTTCAATAGCAGTCTGCAGGTAAGTGCAAACAATGCAGAGATGCAAACACGAGACCAGCCTAGCTGGGTCAAATCAAAGGTCTGTGTTCTTGCTCTACCAGGTGCCCAGATAAGGGCATGAGAACAGGGTAAATACATCATGGCATTGATACATCCCAAGTTTATTCCTTCCAGGAATTCCTTCCTGTTACTTCCAGCAATCTGTGGCTCAAGTCCTCCCAAGCTGGAAGTGGTACACCCAAGTTCACTACTACTTAATTGTTTTTTTTTTTTAATTTTTAAATTTCATTATTTTAGCTAATCTCTTTTTTAATCTGTGTAAACTTCTGTCATTCACAAAATTCTGTGGCAAGGAGTTTCACAACTTGATCTAGTCTGTGAAGGAGTACCACCAAACACTTGCCATTTGTTTTGAACATGCTACTTGATTGCTCACTGTCTCTCATGCATGAACTAGAGGCAGCAAAAGAAACAGTCATTCTTTACTCACCTTCCCTGTGCCATTCATGATTTCTTATTCTACTCTAATATCCCTCCTCTGCCAGCTCTTTTCTTAGCTGAAAAATCCTCCTCCATTTAATCATTTCCTTGTAACATTCTTTGTACAAAGGAAGAGCTGATGTGCTGTAGGAGGCAGGCTGTCTGCTTCAACAGGGTGTTTTTAGGGAAATTTGAACTCCCAGGCTAATGAGACCTGGACCAAGAGATTTTTGTCAAGTTGTGATTGCTTAAACTTTTGTATTGTGGTAATCAACAGCTCCTCATCATTTACTAGAGTCGGTATGCAGCTAGTTGTGAACTACAAAATAACGTCATACATGAATGGCAAAAGCAAACCGTCCTTTCTTTTTACTGCTGAAGTGAGAGAGCCATTAAGTGAACAAAAAATTCTCAAAATTGTTTGTGTGAAGTGTTCTGCTAGTTCTAAGAACCGGAGCTATTGTCTCTCTTCTTGTATCATTTGAGCTATAGCAGTGGAAGAATGAATGGTGGGAGTAAGGCCGGTTTCTTCTTTGACGTATTTACTTCAAACTTGCTCTGTGAGTTTTTGTGCGGTTTGTGTGTGTGTTGTGTGTTAGTTCATTGCATACTACCTAAGGTTTAGGCAGAAGAACTGGCCAACAAACAGCACAACTAGTAAAAATTGGATTATACATTCCAACAAGCAACAGAAAACAGCAAAATAAGCAAGCAAACAACAACAAAAAAAACCAGCTTTTTTATGTCACACTAAAATTCCTCTTAGCAGAGTATTGTGCATGTTAAAGACTGCAAGATTCCTCCATCTCCAATAGCTGATATTCAGATATGCTTCCAGATGAGTCTTCTCTTCTGACAAAGACAGTTATTGTTAGCCTGCTTTGCGTTTCCCATAAGCTGTGCTTATTGCTTCATTTGTTCCCACAGCATTAGTTCAAGTCTGCAAGTCCTAAATCTTATCTCTCTGCCATAATGATTTTAGACCATGAGATGTATCAGTAAAACACCCACAAGAATTGAGGCAAACGCACTACTTTCATTTGCAAGTGGGTTACCTTATGAACCCCAGTTCAATATTAAAATGGAATGAAATCTTGGCTTCATGAAAGCCAGCAGCAAAACTCACATTGACATCAAAGATTTTGGGAATCTACTGACTTCTTCTGCCCTGCCAAGTGCTGCAAATCTGTCTGTGCTGTCTAAAATGAGACTTGAGGCAGAAACACAAGGATTCAACCTGTGATAGAAACACAAGGACTCAACCTGAAAACTTGATGCTGCTCTGTGAGAATCTGTAACTCTTACATTGTGTCTCCTAATGGACATTCTTTCTCATTTTTTTTTTCTTGGCTGCTTTTGAGTGTTTCTGGTGGGCCCCAACTGAGTGAGCACTGGCTGTGCATCCAAATGTACCAGGTACAGTGCATCTGCACGCTGCACTGGGATGTTAATGAATGTTGGCAGCAAGAGGTTGGCAAAGGAAGAGTCTCCTAAGAAAAGCCTTTTCTTTAAAAAAGGTTCTTCTGTGCCCCATGGCTGGGGGGCAGGGTTTAGTGCATGTCCAATGGGTTGCAGACTGACTTTTCATCACTGTGGCTGAGAATTTGTGTCCTGCTGTCAGAAGTGCCGGCCTACACCTTGCACAACAGTCTGGAAGTGCCAGCTCTCCAGAGCATGGGCTCTGAGGTACACCTGGTATCTGCTCTTTTTTGCACAGCCAGGAATCCAGCTTAATACACTTGACTGAACCTGAGTCTCTGGGATGCATCTCTGCTGTCCCACATGAATAACCAAATTCCATCAGCTTTTTTCACAGCGTTTGCTTTAATATCCTTCATTAAAACATTAACGGGGTTGCTCCCCTCTGTTCTAGCTGTGGCTGCGTTTCCTTTGTGCAATGTATAAACACAAACACATTCCTCTTGCACAAAGATGGTGTACTACAAATGTATATTGAGCGGTAGGACAGATACTAACTCAAAGGTAACAGTGGGGAGCATGGATACAGTTCCTACAGGACTCCAGGCCAGGCCAGACTCGGTGTAATTAACTATCATTAGTACTTGAAGCTTAGACAACGGCGTATTTGAAGTATGTGGGTGATTTCAATCCATTTCCTAGTGGGCAAGTGTCCGCACGACAAAAGCACCGCTGGGATCGGCAAAGTGGCACATCGGCAGCTTACCCAGAGAAACTGATGGAAAGGAACCCAAGACAGGGATGCTCTCATGCTTCTAGGAAAGCGTTTCCAGGATGGGTTTGTGACAAACTGATGGGGAAGCCAACTGTCCTGCTGCTTGGCCTCTCTTAACAAGGCACCATTCCCATTCCCTAAAGACATGCTTCGTCTCTGACGAGGTGCGGTGTTTGGCAGCAGCATTGTTTACACGTGCATGGGCATGGCTGAGAGCTGAGGTGTGCTACACTGTCAATGCCATATCACTCACTATATGGTCTTCTGAACTCTTCTTCTGCTAGCATTTTACTGCTGAACAGGGAGAAAAATGGCCACATTTTAATCACGGAAACCTATTTTCTTAGAGGTAGCTCTTCCCGCAAAGATACAGTCTATGAAATCCTTTAGTCACAAGAAATAAAGCCGATGATTGATTTGTATTCTACAATGCACCCTCTGGGTAAAACCAAGTCATAAGTACCAAATGGTTGAGAAGGGGCTTGTGAAAGGGCAGTTATGTGAGTGGCACTAGAAGGAAAATGTTAATAAAGGGCAGTCCATTGAACTGAGGTTAAATACTCTCATACTTCTCAGCCAACCCAGAAATGTCCCTGAATTCTCTTTAAAAAGTGTTCTTCATAATCTGTTGTTTTACCTCATTAAGGAAGGGGGATCTTGGGGATCAAGAAATATCACTTCATTGAGGAGAAATACAGGTAACAGGGATATAAGCTTAAAAAGATCCTTTACTGTTTTCATTTTCCTTATGCATTTGTCTTGCTTTTTTGTTCATTAGTCTGGCTTTAGAATTTTGGAGGCTTGTCCCTAACTGCGTGCCAGCTCCTTGGTGCTCCCATGGCAGAGCCAAGTCAGGAGTGCAGCCGGTCATCCCGCAGCGCGCTGCCACAGCGGCTCCCAGCCTTACGGGCAGCCCTGCTCATGCTCCCTCTCCTACCCCAGTGCCCTCCGCAGCGCCCCGTGGGAACAGACAGAGCCTAGTCCCAGTAAGTATTTGAGGCTTTTAGGTTCTCCAGACTGGCCTGGAAGCCCCGAAGGGAAAAAAAATCCCAATATATTGGGAAAGGACCTAATGAAATCCTGTGGGTGTTTGAGTCATGGTTTGAGATTGCCTTGATGTCATCAAGTCTGGCCAACCAAGAGGTAGCGTGCAGGAGTTTATACTAGGCCCACAGTACAAAGCTTGGTTTTAACCAGTGTGCTTCACTGATGGCAGTTTGGATCTGTGCTTTGGTTTATCCTGCAGTTGTGCTAGTTTTCAGCTGTGCCACTCAGAGTAACCCGAGCTTTGGAATGCTTTGGGATGCTAACACCTAACCTCTAATTTAGTCGCATAGAAAGTCCCAGGGAAGTTTGCTTTGTATTATCATTTGCCAAGGGAAGTGACTGATAAAAATGGTGTGAATTAAGAGTCCAAGTCTAGCAGAAGGATGCACACGTGTTCGGCAGAAGCCTTGCAATGAACAGTGGGACTCACCTGAGTGGAGATTCCCACTCAGTGGCCTGCAGAGCACTGACCTGATACAGCCAATTGACTGACCTCCAGGAAACTGGTGCAGGGATGGTGTCTTCCTCCCTGGAATATCTGTGAAGAGCTTTCTCCTGCATTAGAGAACAGCATATACCTTGATTTCGAATTATATACATGTAAGTCAACATTTTCTTTGAATTTAAAATTAGGATAAAAAAGCATTTTCGTAAGTGCATGAGCTCAATACCCATTTATTCCCAGTTGGCACGTTTAGAAGTCAGGGCACATTTAATTTTGGACTTTCCTCTATAAAAAGTTTAACCTTTTTGTGGGAGGCAAATGCTAGATTTCAAACGAATCTGTCTGTATTGACTGAGTAGTGTTTTTTCTCCTACAGAAATGTTTAATCTTGAGAAAACTCAGATCTGAAAACCTCTTGGTTGGCTGAAGTGTTCAAAGATTTAACAAATTCAGCAAGTGGGAAAATTAATCTTTGAATAGAAGAAACAATCTGACAAAATAAGCCATAAAAGTAGGCGCCAGGTGTCGTAAAGAAGTTCTTCACACAGCAGTTGCTTAATGTATACTCAAAATGCATCCACTTTTGTTCGAAGATCCAACAAAACATATGAAATTGGGTTACACCAATTCTCTTGATCTATGAATCTTCCTCTATGTCAAAGATAATACACCAAACAAACTTACATGTAAATGGTGTGATAAAATGATCTACTGTATACATTATCATCCATTAATATTGCTGTGGCTAATGCATTTCATCTGTCGTACACTTTGTTTTATATTATCCCCACCTTAGTGAAAAATACCATAAAAACTGCTAGGTTGACAGCCATGCAGGCTACCCGCTGGAAAGCTAAAGTCCAGGGACGTGATTCCTGTCACAGTTTTACCTGTGGCTGCCTGTGAAGAGGGAAGCAGCATGATCTGGTTGTCAAAAAAAGTGGGCTCTGCTCTGGGCATCACTACTGTCCTGTGAGCAAAGTCACCTGATTTCTTGCTGTTTGTCTTCCTCTTCCATTCATTAACTGTCCTGTCTCTTGTTTGTAAATAAGTGAAGCTGCATGTGCTTTTACAGTGCCTAGTATAAGGGGCCCCATGCCTGGCAGAAGTCTCTAAGCTCTACAGTATAGCATAACAAGTCAAAAATAGCAATTCATAATAAGATGAGAGACTCTGAGATCACTCTGACCTTGAATTCTCTGCTGTCTTTTAGCAGGAAGAAGGTGAAATTGGACTGAAACAGCCCCCTCATTTTACGTAGAGCCACCAATGACCCAAGCTGCATTTGAACCACAGCCCTAGAGGCAAAAGGCTTTGCGTCTCATTGCCAATTCACAGCAAGAACATAACTTGAGCCCACACACTGATGCTAAGCAAGGGCCGAGTGTTTCTAATCCTTATTCACATATCTACACCTGTTAAAATCTTGTGTGAAGATTTGCAGGACTTTTTCCTTTATTGTAAAGACCAGCCCTTTCAAAACATGTTCTTAAATCAAATGAAAAATGGAATTATCTGCCAAAAAGAGACATAAAGACAAATGCAAGAAGAATATGTGGCTTTCTTTCTTAGACATATTGTGCTGAATGGCATTGTTTGGCTTAAACTGAAATGTTATGTTTTTAGAAGGCTGAGAAGAATATTTAGACATAATGGTCTTAAAGACTCATTATCACAGGTGCAGCACTTTATTCTCCAATTCACTCTTACTGCCAGAAAAGCCACCTCTGCACAGGCTGCCTGGATGGCATCCCTCCCGCTGGAATGCTTGCCCTTCTCACTGGCTGCATAATGCAGAGGGCAGGATTATCTGACTCACTAACCAGTCTTCCTGGCCCACGCAGTTCCAGGATGCTGGGGAAAATCTATCTGGATAAGATCTTTCAGATTCTGACTTTCAGTGACCCTGTGACAGAACAAGATAGAAAGCTGCTGCTTTTTAAAATGCCAGATAGTTCCTTCCAGAGGCTAACAGATTTCCCCTTTCTCAACAGAATTTATGAGCGTTCATCGTATAGTTCTTTTCTTTTTCTTCTTGTAAATTATGGGTGTTAGTCCTGAAAGCCTTAAATAATTCTTCATGAAAGACCATTACGTCCCTTCTGATGTTTGTATCCCCACACACCAGGCATTTCAGAAGGGAGACCAGTTGGAGTGGCAGAAGACGAGGGACTACTTCAAGAGGAAAGGTTCTCTAATTTTTTCAGCCAACACTGGCAGCTAGGAGTGAGTGATGGAAGTTGCTTGTCCAATGCTTTTGTGAGCTCATGGCCTGTGAGTTATAACTGCAATTGGTCATGATATCATTTACAGCTGCATTCTGCAATCGTACAGAATAAGTCTCTTAATCATCATACTGGTTTTTCTGATGCTGATGGGAAGTTATCACAGGTAAATCACACCTGTCTGGAAGCTGGCCAGTCTAAAATGTAAAATGGCAAGATTTCATCTCCCAAACTCTCTGTACCCATAATTCTAATCTTACTTCTTTCTGTCCACAAAACATTCCTTTCTTGGAACCATTTTTTTTTTTCCATCAGAAGCTCCTATCACATCAAATATCCTTTACATATCTTCCCTAGGATCTCAGTCACCTCTTTTTATTTTTAAAATTAATCTGTAAAGATAACTTTTTTTTTGGCTATTCCTATAAACACAAGGTTTTCAAAACCAAGTGTCCATGGGGCATGGATAGATGTTCTGTCTGTTCTGTCTGGGAGGTGTCATGTCATGTCAAGCCAACTCCAAGCCTTCCCTTCCTGATGCTCCTACAGACAACCTGCTTCTTTGTTAGAGGAAAAGAGAGCAAAGGGTTTAAGTTTAGAGTATATCAATAGTCTACTAATATTACTTTTTCACTTAAATAATGTATTTTTTCATATGTAATAGAATTATGTCTAAGAGATGGTCTGCATGGGGTGAAATAAGAAATAATGGCCCATGAAGTCAGGGACAGAAGGCAAAATACACACAGAGCAATATAAAGAAGTTGTCTACATTACGCAAAGCATGTGGAGCATGTAATCCTTCATTAGTCATTATATTTTCTCTATCTGATGTTGAAATTAATTTATATAAAAGATACTGTAGAAAGTAATGTAGCCTTCCATTGCCTTGTGCATACCACACACACTGAAAATAAAAGCACTTTGGTTTTGTAAAGAGGTAAAGATGTGATGTTCTCTATGAACGTGTGATTGAACTGTAAAGGAACCCCCTCAAATAATCAAATCCAAGTCCTGTTGTTGAGAAAAAATTCTGATACTAAAATGAATAGGGATGGGAAAAATCTTAAATGTCTTTGCTCTTTCTACATGCACACACCTGTCATTTCAGCGTCAGTAACCCACTGATATTAGGTTTTAAACAAACATATGTGTTGTATACACCTGTAGTTTTTAGATGAACTCCAGGAGAGCTACCCCAAACTCAGTCAGAGCAGAGCCAATCAAGCAGTTTGCTCCTTATGAATCTCTAATGAGCTCCTGGGTGCTGGGTTGCTGTGAGTCTGAATGGGCCTCTCAGCGCAGTGGTGAGCTCCCAGCTGATTTTCTGTTTTTGGTGAACACATATTTTCATTTGAAGCCACTGCAAAAATTATCCCGTGCTGAAAACAAGCATTCCTGGATCATATAAACAAACAGTATAAATAAAGAAGCTAGGCCTTCAAGTGAGACTTTGTTCCAGAAGAACATTAAATGCAGTGCATCACACACACTCACAGTCACTCTCCCCACCCTCTTTTTAATTTTTACTTTCTGTTATTCAAAGGTTTTTGAAAACGAATTACATTGTATAGCATAGTATAGCACAATTGGCCATCAAACCGAAAGGAAAAAAAGTAACCCAACACTTTACTCAGATGTTGGAAATGCTGCAGACAGAAATTGTTAAGTCCTTAACATTTCAATCCAGAATTGTATAATTCACATCCAGAGCTGCTACCAAGTCACGGGGGGGTGACTTAATATGTTCCCCAAAGTCCATTATGTTATCCATATCCAGGAAGATATCTGTGCCAGGGCTTTCTTGAATCAAAGCGATGTCCACCATTCTTCAACTGTGAGCCTGCTGAGATTTTTTTTTCCAGTTCCTGGCAAATAGATATCTGGCTCTAGTACATGCCAGATTGATGCACTTTGCAACTGATCCCTTAATAATATTCAAGTCTCCTAGCCCCAGAACACAAAAGCTCAGCAACTGCACAGATATCTACCTCCAATATTTTTTGCTGATATATAAAAAAATCCTGTTATCTCCCTCCCTCAAAATGCACTAATTCTCTCCTGCTAGCCCCTACAAAAATATTTTTTTCCTTTCTTATAGGGCTAGCAGCAAGCAGATTTAATTTTATTTTTATAAAATGTAGGGAGAGTATGAGTGAGAAAGAGCGTGGGGGGAGGGAGGGTGTGTGCAAGTTTTACACTTGGGGGCTACATTACATCTATGCAATATTTTCTGATACATGTATTCATATTAAGGTGCCCTACATGACTTCAATGTTTCCTAGAACATCACTGCTATTACTCTTCAGTCATGTCTGTGTGTGGAGCCATTTTCCAACTCTGATTAAAGATTCCAAGGATATAATTGATAAAAAGGTTAACAACCATCTACTGTGAAAAAAAAAGCATTTCTGAGAAATCAAGAGCTAAAATGAACAGCTTAGTCTGGCTTGATTTCCTATGTTTTTATTGCTATACCCCTAAGAGACTAAATGGATAGAACTATTTTATAACGTTGTGCTGTTGTATAATGCTCTTTAGTTGCAATATCATGATATATTAATACACACCTACACTTCAGTCTTCAGCAGTTCCTTTCATCTAAACAGATGAGATCTAAGCCTTTTTTTTTTTTTCAGTCCTTTTTGATTTGTGGACCCCTACAATTTTCCTATGGAAAGTATGGCCCCCTTTAGAACTTCCATATGCAGAGATTGCTACATAGCATCTGTGAAATATTTTTTTCTTAAATTTTTACTTATGTAGGTAGCCAACAAGCTGCAGGAGTCTCCGGGTCACTGACTGAGAACATTTTCTGACTCCTTCCAAGTTAATTAAACTGCAACCCCCTTCCCCATTACACCAGCAATACCTTCACTTTATGAAGATGCTAGTGCAGGGACAGAGGGGATCATTGTCTTCCCAAGAACACCCCCATAGACAGAAACTTTGCCTGGGACACCGTATTTCCAGACACACTTGTTAACTTTCAATATTCTTGAGCAGCAATATATCTGTCAGTGTAAACAGTGGGCAGAGATCTACAGTGATTTGAAGGGATTCTTGCAAATGAAGCCACTGAGCGTGTGCCTACAGTGTGGATTCATGAGGAATCTGTTGCAGTATTTTCAGTAGTAGCAAGACTTTTAAAACTGTAATCAGGCTTTTTTCCTGTTCTTTGGATGAAGTAAAAATCACTGCATTAAAGATGTTGTGGGTTTCTTTTCTTTTCTCTTTTTTTTTTTTTCTTTTTCTTTTTTGGTGGTGCTTGTTTGTGATATATAAAGAAGCCTCAAAAATTTTAGTCAAAGCTATTTTTTCCCTGCTTGTTTGCATTGCTAGTATAGGTCTTATCTTTCACAGCAGACTCCATTGCCACTGGAAAGTTAAAAAAGAAAAAAAAAAAAGCAAAACAAAAAACAAACAAACAAACAAACAAAAAACAAAAACCAAAAAAAAACAGGACAGCCCATTAAGTGAAGATCAGAAGTTGAACAAATTGGGAAGCTACTTTTCACGGAACTGTTAAGATCATCTGGTTTTGCTTATTTGCTCTTAAACTATAACCTTGTGAAATGTGTGTTTGAGATTAAATCGTTGTTAAAGTTTCAGCCCTTGTGCCCTTCCATTACAATGTGTGAGAGTTCCCTGCACACATTCTGAGATAAGTCTGGACTATTTTTGTTAGAATAGTTAGTGCATTCAGAGCAGCTTGTTCCACTGTAGATAAGGCAAGTGGTGCTTTATGATGTACTAGCTAGTCTTGCTGAAGTGTGTGTTACAACACGCTGAGTATCACTTCCTTGTCTACAGTGGCAATTTGGACTAAATTGGGACATTCCAGTTAAACTTTCTTTACCTTTTTCTTTCTTTCTTTCTTTCTTTCTTTCTTTCCTCTCTTATAATCCTGAAGTCAAACTGCTACAGACTCCAAGATGGTCTCCAGCATAGAGATTCTCAAACTGTGCTTAGCACACCTAAGTCTATACCAAGGATGGTTGGTCTCATGGTGTTCATTTCCATTTTTGAGGAATGCAGCTGATGAGAGTAAGATAAAATTAAGAGTAAAAGAAAAGCTAAAGGAAGTCAACAAAGCATGCATATTTTTATAACATAATTATTCCATGTATTCAGTGGCTGTAACTGCAACAGAGATATGATGTGATCTGAGTTGGAAAAGGAAAAGGATTTAACATTGGGTGGGAAAAGGTGTTCACAGTGTAATCTCTTTGAGGTGGTAGCATCAGTAGTGATGAACAAGCAGCATGGTGAGCAGTGGGACTCGAGCGGTGTGTTCTCCGTGCACCTTCCCTGCACGGGCTCTATGCTGGCTGGCACCCATGTTGCCCTCTCCATGTGGACTTTCCCTCAGCTGAGTGCTAATTTGGACATCTCTTATACTTGTTAAGTTGGAGGACATACATATTGTTGATCTCTCAATCTCCTATCATACTCAGCTGAAGCTGATCTATGGTTACAAATGTTAGAGCGTGATGAGGTGAGTCAACTTTCTCCAAGAAGCCAAGATAAAAGAAATGAGACTGTCAGCCAACAAAACTAGGGAAAGTTAAACTTCACATAGCTCTCTGATGAAAAGCAAGCACAATAAATCTTTTAGAAAGAAAAACAAAACAACGGTGCACTATGTTGTTAAGCATTTTACAGATACTTTTAAGAGTTCTGGTCAAAGTTATACTAGAATAGCACATATTCTCTTGAATTAATGTTGGTGCCAGCTCCAGGACTGTATCCCCAATGTGACAATCTTGGCATTATTCTTAAAACCACAGTTCTATCAGTTTCTGAGCTTGCATTATTAGGAAAAAAAAAAAAAAAGTCTATCCTGTATGGTCTCTATGGTCAAAATTCCAACTAGGGAATGCAAACAGTAGTGTACTATAAATTGGCTTAATACACCAGAAAATGAATTTAGGGCAAACAAACAAAGACACTGTTTCTGTTCTCAGCTAACATTTTTTTTTTCCTTCTACAAAGTAACTTCATCAAAAGCGGGGTTCAGCTCTTAGGAACGTACAACTTCGGTGTGTAGTCTATGTCAGTCCTTTAGGCACTCTCCATGGTCAATGGAGCAAGACTGGTACCAAGGTGAGTCATCTCACAGTGGACACATTTTAGCTAGCTGGGATGAGTCACTGTCTGGAGATGTTTGGGCCTCTTTATACACTGGCTCAGATGGCCAGCTGGAAGCCAGGTGAGACAAAATATTCTCTGACATGTTACTGTTACAGATGATCTTCAAATTAGTCTGTTGTCACTGCCTTATCCTTCAATTCATGCATTACAAGCAGAGCACTCTGCCTGCTGTGATCCCACTGATGCCAGGGAGGTGAACATGAGGACCTGCTCAGTCATGGACAAGAGAATTGCAGGAAAAGGAGAAGAAGCTACTGATAATGAAAGGGCAATATGAGATGATACTGTTTTATAATAATATTTGGTTGGAGATGGAAGAAGATGCATTTGAAAGAGAAGTGTGGTGCCTTTTTTTTTTTTTTTTCCTTTCCCAGGGAGGGTAAAAAACAACCACCAGTACAAAATTTGCCTACAGTGAAAGGGGATTTCTGACCCGAAGTCTTTAAAATCAGGCCAGATGTCTTTTTAAATGAAATATTTTAGCTCAGCTAGAATCGACAAGCTAGAGGCAGGAACCACTTGTTGAAATTCAATGACCTCTGTAATACAGGACCTCAGAGCTGAAGATTACCATAGTCTTGTAAAAATCCTACTTTTATTTATTTGTATTAAAGTATTGCTTAAATCCAAATAACATCTGCTTGCAGAAAAAAACCCTACATTTGTAATTTTTTTGTGTTAAAACTAACATTGCCATTTTTTGCTAAACCTTGTACATATACTTAGTAAAAATAGATAGTCACTGCCAAAAGAGCTTATTATCTGCTTTTTCAAATATAAACATCTAGCTTTGCGCACAGAAAGAACCTCATGGATTTTGTTAACAGATTCGTGCACACAGGACCTAATTGGTGCAGCGAGGTTTCGGGGCATGTCATGTAGCTGAGGCTAAGAAGACAGGTTTCTATGGAAGCTCCCTGCGTGTTCTGAGTTGGCTATAGATGGTCGTTGACAACAGCACTTATTTGTCCAGACAGAAGCATCTTAAGGTCTGATTCTGTGGGCTGTTGGTTATCCTCCCAAAGGGAGCTGTGGGAGTTCATCACTTTTCAGGTCTGAAACCAGGAGGAAGGAAGGAATTTCGCATTCTTTCAGGACTGTGCGCTGCTGCCTTACGAACTTTCCTGCAATTGTCCAGTACTGCAGCAGTCAATGTTTCAGTCATAAATCATGTAGCTCCTCCAGTGCCATAGCCACAGAAAAGTATGCAAAATGGGCTATTCTATATACTATTTTAGCTATGCCATCAGCTCCTGGCTGGACACAGACTGCTTCTGGCCAAACAAAGAGAATGAGCTGGAGGGCACATGTATGTTGCTAGCAACGCACACAGTTATCCTGAGCCCCTCTGGACATGGACGTCTCAAGTCCAGGCCACCAAAGGAGTCTAGAGACCAGTGTTACT
Organism: Chauna torquata; assembly: GCA_013399475.1. NCBI lineage: Eukaryota > Metazoa > Chordata > Aves > Anseriformes > Anhimidae > Chauna > Chauna torquata. The sequence goes on along the minus strand of VXAL01000660.1, from coordinate 8,178 downwards.
GTACGGTCTCTGCTCTCTTCTGCAGCACTCTTTAGCACAATTCTGACTGGTTGTTCTGCCTCAGCTCCCTGCCCTTAAGAAGAAGGCTAAGCTAAGAAGGCTGGCAAAGTGGAGAGAGAGAAGATGGTGCCTCAGGCAGATAGTGGATATGCCAACTTTACCACAATGCCTTGAATGCCAGATTATGTCTTCCCGCGGATGCTGGAGATGTCCTAAGGGTGTTGTAGCCTAAATAGTTACAGTGGTTCTCTGTACCACCATGAGTTATTGTAAAATGGGTGAACAGAGTAGGTGTGTATGATAGACCTGTGCCTCAGGTAAAATAGCAGAAGAAATTAACTGTTTCTGCCTGTTACTGCAGGAGCCACCCTTCTCCTTTGCCCCTTTCTAATTAGAAAAATGGTCTCCAATGAAGTTTTACAGGTACCAAATGCCTTGAAATCCAAACATGGTGCATTTTCTGTGAGACAGGTGCTGACGACAATCTTATATTTGTCCTTTGGTTTAAAATTCCAACCTCCTTTCTGGGCAGGACAAAACAGAGCTCTGTAGGATTAGGGTCTTCGAAAGCAGCTAACAGATCCTGAAGGCTGAAATGGTAGGGGAGGAGAGCAGCTCCCTGGCTTCACTTTTGCAGAGGCATAGTTTTTGAGGGAGAAAGCAAGTCAAGACAGACTGAGTAGAGACCGAGCAGAAATGCCGTGAGATCTATTGCCTGTTCTTTTCCCAGTCCAGTAGATGAAGGATGTTTGGAATTACTGCTGTTACTTTATCCTCCCTACACGTGCCTCCCCATAGTGCTTTCAGGTCCATCTCTTCTGCTTCATGTTTCTAGGGATCCTGAGTCAGGCACAGGGAGCTCAGACGTCAGCTCTGCTGGTGCTAATTGCAATACTTCAGGCTGCAATAATTTTTCCAGAAAGTACCCTGTTCCCATGTGCCTGCCAAGCGTGCCTCTCCAGAGGCACTATCTAGAGCCACCAGCAGCAGACAGCGCCTCTGATGCAACAAATCTTGGGAGCACTCCTGAGACTTAGGGAGAGCACTTGATGTTCCTGCTATCCTGATTGTTTTGGATAGCTCATTGTCACCTAATTGTACTGCAGGAAGGTCTGTCCATTCCCTCCGTCTGCTTATTTACGCCCTCAGGCTATGTAAAGACTGCATGTGCTTGAAACAACAGCCAACCAACCACAACGTCTCCAGTGCCACTCTTTTGGTATGCAGTAGCTCAGATCCCTTGTTGCAAGAAAAACCTCCTCTGTTGATAAATGGCAGCATATTTTACAGAGAGAGAGAGAAAGAGAGAGACTGCTCTGCTCCTTCAGCAGGACCCTGTCTGTCTCACTCCTGGACTGACTTGAAGCTGCTTGATGCAGTCGGGAGGCCTTTGCCAAATGACAAGGAGAAAAAGGAAAACATAAGCTTCAGGAGCTGGTGGAAGAAAAGGAAAGGCCAAAACAACCTTTAAAGAAGAATTATTAATCAGAAAATTATTCACCAGGAAACAGTAAAATACAGTAAATCTATCTATTAGAAATGGCTTGGTCAAGTTATTAAGATACTTTTAAGGAGATGTTGAGAAGGATTTCCCTGAGAACCCTTTTACTTTTTTTGTACTCTAATAGATCAGTTACTAATTAATACGATTGTAAACTTTATGTGGCAGGAGCTTGTTTGCACATGTAGTGGCATAGTGCTGGCTCTGTGCAATATTGCTAACAACTGCTTCTCTGGGGAAAATAAACCATACGTTCCTGTATTTCTGTATTAGATGAAAATCTGCATTCGTGCCTTCTGTCGCTCCCAGGAGGAGTGAACTTCTTGTGGAAGTGCGGCTGCTAGCCTGCAGACTTGGCTGAGGCCTGGGCTGGGTGTTCAACTCTGGACTCGCAGGAAACACAACGCTCTTCCACTTCCTGTCCTAAATTAAAACTTCCTGTCTTAGGAAAAATGACATTCTCTCGGTCAGCCTCCATTCACCCTTACTGAGTGCATTATGATGGTGGCCATAGGCTGCGCTGAAGTATTTGGGCAGAAAAAATATGGTGCAAGAAGCAGCGGCTGCGCTGAAGAGCATGAATCCCAACTGGACTGATGGGGAGAAAAACTCAGGCACAGGGGAATGCGTTGCCTTGCCTGTGGCCTGGGGACACTTGGGCTGGGACGTGGGTGCACTTGCAGCTGTGCGATGGACAGACACAGGCTCTTTAGGAGAGGCAGGCACGGAAGAAAAGCAGAGGAGTTGCCCTCTCTATGAAGGAGCAGTACAAATATATGGGAACAGGAGACAGGCTGCTTGGGAGCACGTGGGTCAAGGGCAGAGAAGAGACCAGTAAGGGTAATGCTGTGGTGGGTTTGTTACAGACCACCCAATCAGCATCAGGAAGTCAATGAAGTCTTTAAGCAATTAGAAGAAGTCTTCAGATCACAACCCATGGTGCTATTCGGAGACTTTAACCCCCCTGAATTCAGCTGGAAGAGCAAGACAGTGGGATGCAACAGGTCCAGAAGGTCTCTGGAGGGTGTTGAGGAAAACTTCTTAAAACAAATGGTGCGTGGGCAAGGGGAGTGGGTTGGGATGTGACAGTCTACTTGACCTTCTTCTCACAAGCAAAGAAGAATTGGACAGGAATGTGATAATCAGTGGCAACGTTTGCAGTAGCGACTATAAAATAGTGGAACCTGTGATCCTGACTGGAGTGAAGAAGACAAGCAGTGGAGCACAAACCTCAGGCTTCAGGAGATAAAACTGGCATCCAAATTAGGACATTACTGTCTGAGTTGGTGTACAACTTGACATGTAAAAGACTGTTTGGATGACCAAAATCAATGGGTAGTGTTTAATGGGTGGAACTCTTGGATGTCAGTGGTGTTGGAGCACTTCAGGGGCCTATCCTGGGGCCTGTCCTCTTTGACATTTCTGTCAATAACCTGGGGGAGATCTCATCACATTCGCAGATGACATCAAATTGGAGGGACCAGCTGACATGTTCTAGGGCAGGGCTGCCATCCGGAGGGACCTAGACAGGCTGGAGGAATGGGCCAACAGTAACCTTATGAAATTCAACAAGAACAAATGCAAAGTTGTAACTCCTACTTGTCTCACCTCTGTCGTTAGAGGTTTTTGAAACCTGACTGGACAAAACCTTAAACAAGCAGGTGTGAATTCAGTGCTAACCCTTCTTTGAGCAGGAGGCTGGACTAGAGGCATCTTCACATCCCTTCCAACATGAGTGGTTCTTTGATTGTATGATATGATCAGACAATCCTATGTTGTTAAATTTGATTGTTTTAAGAAGTTACTCCCCCTGTGCTGACTATTACCATCCATCAGCCAGAACCCTTACAGCTGGAATGCAGCTGGCGCATGTTCATGTTCCTAGACCATTGCAAAACTAATCCCTTTTACCTCATATTGCAACAGACTACGAATGCATACGCAGCTAATTACTGTGTGTCAGTTGAAAGGGCAGTCACTTCTGGCTGAGGGCATGCTCACGGCTTAAATCTTGCTGGGTTCATTGCTTACCACCATCTGCTCTCAGCCACAGCTCACCTACAAGACCACCCTCATGGAAGCTGCATTAGTGCAAGCACGAATTATTAGCATTTTTTCATTTGTATTGCCATACCATCTGCAAACTCTGTTTAGGGACCAATACCCCAGCACAACCACCGAGCAAAAAGAGGATCCTTGCTCCGAAGCACTGACTGCCCAAGTAGGTGCCGATAGAAAGGCACAGGGAACAAGACAGTGGTCTGCAATCCCAACCAGTGACCTCCGTGCTCCAGCTCCTTAAATGCCATCATGTATCTCTCAGATAGTAGAAGTGTACTGCATCTGGCTAGTGGCTGGTGTTTGTCTGTGAGCTTTTACATATATACAAATACACTCTAGTCCTTTTCTGTGAAAGAGTATTTTGTAAATGTAATGGACTACTGTTTTGGTTGGCTTGGAAAACAGAGACATATAAATACAAATCTAAGCGTGATTAGTTTAAAAGTGTCTATTTATAAATGAACATGGCTAAACTTGCTGGTTTTTTTTTTATTTGCTTCTGTTTGGAATATTAGATTCAGTCTGAGGCAATGACCAACTGTATATGTGCACATATATCTCTGTTGCACAAATAAATCAAACTAAAGCAGCCTACTTCTTGTAGACTGGCATTAGGGTAAGTATATCTTAAGAAAGTTCTTATTCAGACTTGGCTTCAGGCAATAAAACGTCATAGATGTATAACTCTAGTGAGTGAAATTTCTAGGGAGCAAATTAGGCTAAAAACATCTTCTAGAGACAGCTAGAAAGGAATCAGACACCACCCAAAAATAAGGCAAGTTATGCAGTAAATGTTTCATTTATTGGATTTCTTCCATTACAATTAGGGTTAAAAGACATGTTGTCAATAAAAATATATTTGTGGACGGCTCTGTATTTTTGAAGCCTATTTCTTGTCATTCACTCCTATGGTGCTTGATATCACCTCATGATAAAGTGTGAATAATCCCTGCATGAATGCATATTTCTACCCATTAACCATTTTATTATTAGGCAGAATTATCTCTGACAAAAGCAAGAGGTACAGCTGTGTTTTAGGTGCTAAAAGGGAAGTATGTTCCTACTGCACCATAGCCATGACTTGGGAAACAGAGCGTGGATTTAAAGACATTAGGCTGTGTTATGAGGTTGAAAACAAACAATGCGCAAGGGTTTTTGGCATTTTCCAATGTTTCTCCCTCAAGTGTGGATAGAAAGCCCACACCTATTGCTCAAATAATGCACCACGATCTGGTCAGTACATGCCAAATCTAAAGCCACAAAGAAATCTAGCAGTAGCACCACAATCTAGTTGTTTGTTGACATTTTCCTGTTTTATAGCTTTCTTGAATTTTCACGTGTGCTTGTTTTGGTCAAAGCAAATGACCACAGAAAGGAGCCATGATTTCTGTGTTTTCATGCCATCATCTTGCCTGCCCTAGAAAAAATTTCCCTCATTGCTAACTCTGGAAGAGCTAGCACTGGTAAGGCGCTGGGCAGATGTGCTTGCTTCGCGCTGTTGGAACCTTTTCAATATTGAAATCTTTTTTGACGTTCAGAGCAGATTTAATGATCCAAGATTATTTGTAAACATACGGACTCCTTTGAGCTGTAGACTCAAATCCCAGCCTGGTCAACCAAGGTCCTTTTAACTTTCCAAAATAAATAACCTGAATTTTACACATTGCGACCTACATTGGAACCTTTCGGAGAAGACCACGGAAATGGATGATTCACCCCTGATATGTAAACATTAGCCAGGAGATCCAGCTGGCGGTTAGCAGACCATATTTCTCCAATATAGGCTTGGGCCTCTGGTGAGACATTAGAGATTCCAAAGCATTTTTCATAAAACAATACATTTCCTTGGCTGCCCCGGTCAACCTCTTCCCGCTCTGGTTCAGTGCAATGTGAACTGGCAAGTGAACTTCACGTGCTTCTTCACTATTGCTGTTCATGAGACTCTGCAGGATTCTCGAGACCAAAATGTTGTGCCCAAATGTAAAATGGTGACAACACTGTCTGTAACCAAAGCCCATTGCTCAGCATGTGGTATATTGTACCAAGTTGGGAGAATTACAAAAGCCTGGAGAGAGGCACTTCTACTTCTTCATCTGTGCTATAGGTCAGCTTGGACAAGAAAGCCAAAGTCTCTTGAAGACTGAACTCGGAGCACTCGGCTTTGTCTTGCCAGCTGTTAGCTCAAATCGGATATCTAAACAATAAATCATGTTTCATGCAGTAGATTAGCTTGACTGTTTTCTGAATATTGTGTTTCTTTCATTGTTAAAAGCTATACTTTTTTATTTTTTATTTTTTAAATCTAAGGTACCACCTGAGAACCCTTCTACTCAACAGGTGCTGTTGACCCCTTGAGAGCTCTCACTTTCCCTCAGCGTGCAACAGAAACGGCTATATGAAGGAAAATGGTACAAATAAGATGCATCAGCTGTCATAAGGGACTTGTACTACCTTAAATCATGTTGTTTTAGTAATCATTGACAATACTTGGATTTCAAAACCAAGCTGTAGTTTGAAAACAATAACCTAGATGTTTGCAATAGGAAGAACACAATGTTGCCGTAAGAGCCGCAAAACAGTTTCCTAGACCTTCCTGAGGCTTCTCTGAGTCCATTGCAGTGGCAAAATCCCAGCTGTGCAAACACGCAGGGGTAATGCCACAGCTGGGGCACAGCTTCTGGGCCTGCCAGCCAGAAGCCGCCAGAGCCAACTTCTATCAGCATTTACTCATGTGAGGAACATTACTTGCGTGAGTAGTCCAGCGGTATCAACACCCTCAGAAACAGCCTGTCAGCAATGCTGCACGCATGGATAAGGCTCTACAGAATCAGGCCCTTGTTCTGCAAGCAGCTTTGGGCAAGGACTGGGCCTATCTTGAACACAAACTTTTGATGATGCTCAGAAAATAGTTAGCAACCACACTGGGACTGAAGCAGAAGTGTGCTTGTTTAAAAAAAAAAAGAAAAAGAAAAAGAAAAAACAACACCACCACCAGCAGCAGCACAGCAGATTGTAAAGCAGATCTTTGAGAAACAAAACAAAACTGTGCAACTGTTTTTGTTCATTTGGATCAAATTATAACACATGGCCCTGCAAAGTAAATACGAGTCTGTCACATTTGTATTTCCAATCTCATGTTGTTCTGGGATACAAAGGCATTTTAAAAATGAAAAGGCAAACAAAAATGGAGAATATTTGTCAAGGTGTCATTCTGCAAGCCACTAGTTAGCAAAGACAGTAAGCGCATCATCAGGGGCCATGGGAAGTGTGCATACCCTCAGACATTTATTTAGCAAAATCTCTGAAAGTAAAAAGCAAGTTAGTCAAAAGGCCAGTGGAAACAGAAACTGTTCAATCCATTTGTACATTGACTTAACAGTAAAGTATTTCATTCTTCATGTTTCTACTTGGTGTCTTGAAATAATCCCTTTTCTGTCTCCATATTCCCACTTAGACATTGTTCACAGACTTATTTATTTATGAAGTCTGAAGGTTAGTCCCTACCTGCTGAGACTAATTAGCCCTGTTCTTTGTGTCCTATGCAATCCTGTCTGATTAAATGTACACATTTGTTTTACTTCTTTTCATGCTTCCTTTCACTCTACTTCTGCTTTACTGATTAATATTAAAGTTGTAAGTTGCAGTGATTTTTTTTTATTTCTATTTTGTCTGCATCTTTCCCTTTAGTATGCAAATTTCTATGTGAACTTTTTAATGCCTGAGAATCCCTGTTAGCCTTGTCGATCTCTGTATTATTATTTTTATTATTCTTTTTACAGAAGACAGTTTAGCTGAACCCCCCCAACTCTTTAAATATTGCATGACAAATTGGCTTTGTTTTGGAAACCCTATGTGCCGAATGGCCCCTAGTATGAGCCGCAGGTTAGATTTCTTGAGGAATGTTTGGATTATTTAGTGCAGCCTGTCCCTTGCTTTCCAACACCAATTCCACGAGGCAATTTAC
>VXAL01000659.1:27450-44521 GCA_013399475.1 Chauna torquata | reverse complement strand
CCCTTTCCTCCACCTGGCTGGACATGNAAAAGAGATTTTCTTCAGACTGCTGGCGTTGGACATCCAATTCATCCACCGTGTGTTCCTCTCTGTCTTTCCAGGTCATTACTGCCAATGAGCTAGCATGTGATGATGGTGTGCTCTGTACAAACTTCCACCACATGGATCACATGCACTTCACTACCTCCAGATCTTTGGATAGCTGTTCATTGTCTAGGTCACCATAAATCACCTCTAGCATGGTTAATTCCCTCAGGTACTGGATATCTCTCGCCATGGTGGTCCACTTGCCTGGGTGACATACAACATCTTCCTTGAAGGGATACCCTTCCTTCATGCCTGACAGGAGTTGCCTCCAGAGGGTGAGGGTTTGTGCCCCTTTTCCAATCACTTTGTCAATGCCCCCTTTCCCTAGAGAGGGATCCCAGCTGCTTAGCTTCCTTGCCCTCTAATTCCAGGCTACTGGCCCTGTTATCCCAGCAGCCAGATGACAATGTGCTTGCTTGGATGATGGCTGAAATCTTTTTGCATATTTCATAGCTCACCCTGGGATAGTGATCAGGTGGTTATTGCTGTTTTTATGATATCTTCCTCTTCCTTCTCCTGTTCCCATGATGGCCCTACTTCAAAGTAGCCTGCCTCGTCGTCTTCTTCCTCCTTCCTCGTCTGAGTAGGAGTTTCTTTCTTTACTAAACAAGCTGATTTTTGCATCCATTGTTTCATCTTGTGTATAGGGGCAATTAACACTGGCACAGGTTGGTTCTCTGGCCCAGCTGCAGGGGTTGGAGTGGCTGCAGGGCCTTTTGCAGGGTTTGGAGTTGTGTTGATTGTGGCTTGGTAAACATAGGCCAAGCCCCAGCACGTTGCAGTGATATGAGTCTCTTTGGGAGACACCTTTTTCAAGCATTTTACCAGTTTTTTAGGATTCTGCACTTGTTCAGGGGTAAAGTTCCACAGCACTGGAGGTGTCCACTGCTCTAGGTGCCTGCCCATATCCTCCCATATTCCCTGCCACTCATGACTATCCTGCCTTGGGGCAGATCTCTGGGTGGTATTCCGAAGTAGTAGTTTAACCTTAAACAAAACCTGAAACACATTCAGGAGACATAACAATATGAACATGCTGGTTTGAACATCCCAAGGATATTCAAAGTTTTGAAGAGCTATTTGAAAAGTAGGGATGCCACCCACTAGATCAGGTTGCCCAGAGCCTCATCCAGCCCAACCTTGAACACTTCCAGGGATGGGGCATCCACAGCTTTGTTTTCCAACCTGCATACAGAATATGTATGTGCATCTTCTCAGGCTCTGACTAGGCAAAGTCTTTACCTCTGTTCTGTACTATTAAAATGTATATTCACAGCAAAATCAATCCAAGGAGTTGCTTCCAGGGTAAGTGATATTAGTGCTCATGTGTGGAAAGAAAGGTAAAATATGGGAACAGCTTAATTTTTCTCTACCGCAGGCGTAATAAATGCAGCAGTAGCTTTACAGGAATTATTGAAGTCTTCCTTATGCCACACACCTTTTATGTTCTACAGTAAAGGAATTCAGCTGTAGAATAAAAGGTCATGTATGCTGCTTGAACTAGGAGTGCTGAGAGCGGAAAAACACTTTCAATAAAATTTAAACATAATTTTTTAAAATGGAAACATAATGTTTATTCTGGAGAACTGGAAAACAGAACACTTAGAAAATCAAGTAATTTTAGTAAGCTTCAGTGCAGAGCAAAGGATTAATTTTTCTTTCCTGAATTTCTAGCTTGGTTAACCTCACCTCCACTGTAGAGATAGCAAAAGTACGTCCTTGACACATTAATGTTATTGTGATATGTTTATCTCCAAGGATTGATACTCTGAAAGTGTTTTCAGAGTTCTGGGAATCTTCAAATCTGTACTGCTTTTGCAGACAGAGGATAAATGATACTTTCCTTCCTCAGCCTACTTTTTGGGAAGTCCTAATGCTTCTGATCGATGTTTTCCAAACAAGTTAGTCTGAGTAAGACATTTGCTTGGGAAGATTTCAGCTTAGATGATTATGGTTGTGTAAAGTTATTAATAACTGAATAGGTGATTCCAGCAAGAATGTGTCAGGCAACCTAAATGAAAGATGACACTACCAAACTTGCCCAAAGTAAACACACTGCATTGCTGTGAATAGGAAATCTGGTTTGCTGTTCAATCAACATAAGGAGAAATTTGCTTCTAGTATTACAAGAAAATATATTTTGTGGACATTTTTAACCACTCTGGCTCTGAATTTCTGTCCTTTACTGGCAGTGCTCTGCTTGGAAATACGTTGTTGAACGTTGTATGATTAATCTTTGTAATTGTTAGCCTTATAGTTTATATCATATGATTAATATTAATCCAAAATGTAGGCTGTTCCTTACAAATAGGAACTACTAACATGCAGCCTCGTTCTGCCTGATGCAGGCTTGTGTATGAAGCATAAAGGGGAGAAGAATTCAGGAACATTTTAGTAGATGTATATAGCCATGCACATACCGGAGATGTACTCCTGTGTTGGCTGCTGCTTCTCTTCTCCTAGAAGCAGTTATGTTTTTCCACCAAATGAAAATGTCAGATAAGCATGGCTCCATTGCCTTCATCCTCCTTTTTTTTTTTTTTTTTTTCTATACATGCTAGCAATCAAACTTAGTCATGCAGCCAGGGATTAGTAAAATTCAGTATTCTCTATATATACTCTGAGACCGGATAGTTTGTACTATTCCCAAAGTCTGCTAAAAAGGGGAAGTTGCAGTTGCTTTGTGTGTTTTTTTAAATTATTTTAGCAAGGCAATTAGTTAATGCTGAAGGAGGAATATCACTAATCTGTCGTGGTTATTCCTGGGGTATGAGTGTATGGTTGGGTTTGCTTCTTGTTTCATTCCAAGACTGCACCTATGCTACAAACCTTGTACAGGTCAAATCAGGTTGTTCCCTCAATGAGGAAAGCCAAGTAGGGATAAATAAATAGTTTGCTCAAGGGTTTTTGCCTTAGACTGTGTGGATAAAAGTTAATCCTGATTGTATATCGAGGCTAGTACCTTGTGTCAAAGACAAACTATGTAATCATGAATGTGTATATTACTATCCATTTCTTAACATAGAATTACTCTTACACTTTATTTCCTTGAGTGCAAAAGGGTGGAAAAGATTCTTGACATTCAAGAAACATCTCTGCATTCTTGCTTTTGTTTTTCTTTCCCCTTCTCTTCCACAGTTGTGCGTGCAGGGAAAAGTGGATTTTGTGATGCACTTCATAAAAGGAAGAAAAATAAAATTACCGCTTTCATCAGGAGGATATTTTTTTGTTTGTAGATCATACTACCTCTTATTCTACTACTCATTAAAAATCCACCTCAGAAGGATGACGTGAGAGAGAGAGAGAAGGAGAGAGAGAGACCAGCAAACAGAGGTGGTCTTTCTGCATTCTATTTTTATTTTTATTTTTATTTTTATTTTTATTTTTATTTCTATTTTTTCAATAGAGAAGCTGTTTTATTTTTTATTTCTTGGATGTAAAGATAGTTTTTGTATCAGTGGTATCAGAAAGGAATTTTAGTAGTGTCTTGTCCCCCTTGACACAGTCCCTGGACTGTGCTTGCATCATACAGGGCACTTGCGTAGGGGATCCAGACAGGATTGTCCCTCAGCAGCCGTAGTGGATTTAATATGGTACTAATCCAGATGTTTTCTGAGTTATGAATAACCTTAATCCTGGCCAGGTGCATTGTGGTATTTATATAAACTAAACCTATCAGTTTGCAAGATCCAGGTTTCTGACTCTGCACTTAGAGCTACACTGGGGAGAGAGAGAGTGAAGTACGTGTCAACCCACAAGTCATGGTTTCCCATTTAGAGGGAGGCTGCTTATGTTTTCTCTTTTATTAAGAGGAGTTTCAGGAGAGTTTATGAAATGCAACCATTTTCCTAGATGTTACACATAGTTCAGGTATTAACTGCATAAAAGTCTTTCTAAGCTATCAATGCAAGCAAAGATGTAGTGTATGGACTAAAAAATATGGAAAAAAATTGCTCAGTGTAACAGATTATGGTCTTGTGTCCCTGCAAGGCAGTGACTTCATTTGGGACAATTTGAATTTATAGGACTCTGAATCTTTAGGGTGTTGCAATATTTTTGTACTCACGTTAGTATACACTCTCAGAATGAGGGAAAAATGTTTTTTTCCTCTTACATTTTGATTTGTTAAGTGCCTTGTAAAACTTACTTGTTATTGTGACTTACAGTTCTTGTTTTGTCACCACAGAAGTATGTTTACCTCTATTAACCAATTAGGATAAACAAGACATATTAGTTAATGTGACTGTCTTGAATCAGTTACAATGAATCAGTCTGTTGAGGGTCAGAAACTGAAAAAAAGTTGAAAAATAGGAGAACAAACCTACAGCTGTTTCAGTATTAGATTTCCTTGATAAACATAGCTGTATATCACTGTTTGCATTGATATACGAATATTTTTATGTGAAATATTTTACTATCCAAATATTTTGGTAACTTTAGCATTTAAGCACCTCACAGGCAGTAATGTTATTGTCCTAATAGCACCTCTGAAGATGTGAAATTGTATTTATAAGAAGGAAGGAAGGCACAAAGGAAGACTTTGCCTGAACTAGGAACTAAACCAAAGTTTCTTGACTTATCTGCAGTGATCTACTGGCCACATTATCCATTCTCTCCTGAGAATGATAAATGAATTAATGCTGAATTTGCTTTCAGTCAGTAGGATTATCAAACAGTATTCGCACTATATATTTAGTCAGATATTGGTACTGTAAGTCACTGCACATACTGAAAAGTACAAACAGGTATTGTATGAAAACTGGCTTGTCTGCCATGCAAAACAACCTGCAAGGCAGAACTAATTTGTGAAAGAAAAATGAAGAGAAAATGGCCTGAACTGAAATGGGAGAAGTTGTTTTATTTTCATGTCTATCCTGACTTCAGCTGAAGCTTTATGGGCTTGACATATCATGTCTTCATTAAAACTATATTAATATCGCTTGTTATTTGGTTATGCTGTCCCAAAAAATGTCTGTGTTTTTGGTTGGTTCTGTGAGACAATCATGAGGATACACTAGTTTTTGTAGTGTAATAAGGTCACTAAAAGTAGCCATTACTGAGCATTCTGGCAGTCCTTCTGTTCACAGGCCAGAAATTCAATTGGGAATGGGTATTTCGTTAACTTTTTTGTCTTCCTATCCATTGCTGCTTAGGGAGGTATTGTACTAGCAGTCTAAAAACTGAACAAAATGAGAGTCCTAATCAGCGAAGGTGAAAGATGGGCTCCCCTCAGATTAGTGAAGTTGCCTGTAGAGGGGATCTTGGCTAATAAATGTGTCAGACCACATGGTTTAAACGCCATGGCCCTCTTCTCCTGCAACCTCAACAGGATGATTTTGAGTTTTAACTTAAACATGTCTTAGGCTGAAGCAGACAAACCCATTCCCACAAGTTCAGCGGCTGAAGTTTCTTCATACACAATACCAGCTGGTTCCTCTCTGTGCTCAAGAGATCCACAACCCTGATGTTAACATTTCATGTTGCTTTCTGGGTAGATAAGAGCAAATGTATCTACTCAGTGCCTGAGTGATTTATTTCTCTTGAAAAGATTGTACCTTCCTAATTCTGAAGGGCTATTTTTGTTGCCAAGTATCTGATTCACATAGGAATTTTTTCTGAATGTGCCTGTTAGAAGAGAACTAACTTTAGGGTTATTAAAAAAAAAAAAGTTGTATTTGAGACATGTTCAGCATCTTTTGCATGTGATCTGTGAAAGATGAGACAGACTTTATTGAAACTGAGGCTTTAGGATTTCCGTCTGCTAAACAAACACTCTTGCAAACCACTATATATGTTTCCATCAGTGTTGTGGTTTAGCCCCGGTAGGCAGCTAAGTGCCACACAGCCACTCGCTCACCCTCCCCAGGTGGAATGGGGAGAGAATCAGAAGGTAAAAGTGCCAGAACTCATGGGTTGAGATAAAGACAGTTTACTAGGGAAAGCAAAAGCCACGCGCGCAAGCAAAGCAAAACAAGGAATTCTTTCGCTACTTCCCATGGGCAGGCAGGTGTTCAGCCACTTCCAGGAAAGCAGGGCTCATCACGCGTAATGGTTTCTTGGGAGGACAAACGCCATCACTCCCAACGTCCCCCCCTTCCTCCTTCTTTCCCCCAGCTTTTATTGCTGAGCATGATGTCATATGGTATGGAATATCCCTTTGGTCAGTCTGGGTCACCTGCCCTGGCTATATCTCCTCCCAGCTCCTTGTGTACCCCCAGCCTCCTCGCTGGCAGGGCAGCACAAGAAGCAAAAAAGTCCTTGGCTCTATGTAAATACTGCTCCGCAACAACCAAAAACATTGCCACTATTTTCATCAAAAATCCAAAACACAGCATTGTGTGAGCCTCTACGAAGAAAATTAACTCTGTCCCAGCCAAAACCATGACAGTCAGTTTTAAGCCTGTAGTGGTGTTTTGATGTCTTCATTCTTAATTATAATATTAATGTCAGTTAATCTTTATGTTTTTAGAAATAAATCATCTATGAAGATTTTAAAGCTTTATTTGCATGAAATTACAGTTTAATTACAGTTTTTTTTTTGTCTTTCATTGAGTGTTTTTGCTGTCTCTTGTGTATTCCCTTTCTAGGGAACATCCTTGATTATCGAAGTATGTATCAAGCCTGTAGGAGGACATTTTCATTAGACAGGGCAAGATAGGATCTTGAAGTTACAGCTTTGCTGAGACATTGATTAAAGATCAAAGTATTGCTACTGCCCACAATTTGCTGTTCCCTTGTAAATATAATTCTTTGAGCAGAACTTTTGTAATTCTTTGTCTCTGAGATGATAAATAGGGGAAAGTTCCCAGCTACACAACATGCTCTAAACAGCTGCATAGACTCAAAAGTAGGACTTTATTACACGTACAAAATTAAATGTAGCCATGCTAATAGTATGGGCTGTACAGAAGAGCTAAAAAGTTATGAAAAATATAGTAAGATAATTTTTCTTCGTAAAGCTATTATCATTGTTGCCACTAAGGTCTTGGATATTTTTCTTCTCCTTCCCAAGGCATGTTTTCAAATATTTTTGTTTTTCTCCAATCTTCCTTCCCTTTCTAAGAGATCCTCTGTGGAATGATAAATATTTCAGAGAATTTTGTACAGTTGTACTATAGTTAACATCAGGGCTTCCCTGTATCATAAAATTGAATGTTTTCTGACAGTCCCCAACCATTTTAAACTCAATTAGTGTAACTTCTTTAAACCTGTTCTTATAAAAGAAGAAAGGAAAAGAGATTAAAAAAATGTGAAGTACTTATTTAAGGAAAGTAATGGGTTTTTCACAAAAATCTGGATATTAGATTCTGGGCAAATTAGAGAGGCTTGAATAAATATTCATTGTCTTCTTTTTACTTTTTTTTCTTTTTCTCCCAAAATTAGCTTTTCAGATATGAACCTGGAGATATTTAGATCATTTGATATGGCTTTTGCTCACATAGTTCATGAGTAAAGGGTACTTTAGCACCCAGTTGTGCTAAATTATTTGAGGATTATTATCTGAGATATAAACTGTGTTCAAAGAGAATTGCTATTTATTTGTTGCTCATAACGATATTTTGGCATTTATTTTGTTCTGAATTTAGCTCTTTTTTTCCAACAAAGAAAAAACCTTTTTATCTAAAGACAAAGATAAGTAGACTTCAGGTACTTTTTACAAGGGTCCATTCCTACTCACCTGTTTAATGAATTCTGTAATCAGTTCTGCAGCTTTTAAAGCATTATGTACCCTACTATTTTTTATTTTATTTCAGCATGTGAAAACAGCACCTTTTTAGGTCCCAAAGATTCTGGTTTTGTTGACTCAGTAAAGGAAATACAACTTCATGCAAGTTTTGAAAAGCAAGTGTTTGAATTAAACTCATGCATAATTTTCTTCAGCTCTGTCAGAGC
The DNA here is from genome assembly GCA_013399475.1 of Chauna torquata. NCBI lineage: Eukaryota > Metazoa > Chordata > Aves > Anseriformes > Anhimidae > Chauna > Chauna torquata. Next base: position 36,541 of record VXAL01000659.1, on the reverse strand, counting down.
CTCTCCTGAACAAGTTATTGTGGATAACATAAAAAAAATAACGTGATAGAGAACGTTTCTCACATTTCAGGGTATGGTGGTACACTATGACATGGGTGGGATTGGACAGTTGTGTCTGTTAAGTAATAAACTCTCAGATTTGGCATATCTGACTTTCTGAGAGCCACCTCTACTTCAGACTTGTTATGCAGCATGGGCAAGGAAGTCAAAATTCACCAAATACTTATCTCTTGAACATCTGTACCAAAACCAAATTATTTCAATGGGATTTCCTCCCTTCCTAATTTTCCTTATACAAGAGGGTGTGAAGTACTTCAGCTTGTGAGCAATATTTTTTGATCATTTTACGATTCTGACACCTATACTACCTACTTATTCTGTTTCTTGTAAAATTTAGCAGCATTTGAGTTGCAATGCTAGGAGACAGGGGTGTACCTTCCTGCCTTTGACACATCCAGAGCTATTGCAGAAACATTTAAGGCCCAAATCTTCCAAACTTCTGGTTATAGTGCTTTGGGTTATTGTGTTGTTGATGATGACCTGTACTCCTTTTTTAATTTGTAATGGTAGGAATGAGTCTTCAGATGAAGCAGCTAACTTAGGTTGCTAGTTAGGGATTAGGTTCTTGTTTGTACTTGCTTGCTCAGTAAATGTTGTAGAAAAAATATTTTAAGTTTTTTCAGGCAATGATGTCCAAATCTTGCCCAAAGACATTGTAGAACAGAATCTCTTTTTATAAGCTTAAAATATGCTGTTCAATATCTTTATTAATGACCTGAACAGTGAGAAAGTGTCTAACTCATCATGTTGGAGGGCAGGGTTGCTCTTCAAAGGAACTTCTACATGGTAGAAGACTGCACTGTGGGAAACCTCAATAAGTTCGAAAAAAGGTACATGCAAAGTCCCAAACCTGTAATGTAAAAACCCCATGCAGTGTACGGGCTGGGGACTGTAAAAAGAAAGAAACTCTCCAGGGAAAAGGACGTAGGATTCTGGTGGACAAGTTGAACATAAGCCAGCAATGTTGCCTGGCAGCAGAGGACAACAGCATCCTGGGTTGCATTAGTAAGAGAGTAGCCAGCAGGTCCACAGAAGTGATCCTTCATGTCTGTTTGGCACTGGTGACATGACACTTGGAGCACTTCTAGTTTCTGGCTCCCCCATACAAGATAGGCAGTGACATGCTAGAGGAAGTCCATTATGAACTGGACTGGAAGACAAAATGCATAAGGAGTGACTGAGAGACTTTCAGCCTTGAAAGGAGATTGAACTTCTGTATTCAGCTACCTACTAGGAGGGTATACAACAGATAGATAGAGCCAAACTCTTTTTCTGAAGATACAGAGTGGTAGGGTAAAGGCAGTGGATGTAAGGTGGAACTTGGAAAAATCACCTGTAGATATTAGAAAAAAAGTTTTCCACAAGGAGAGGGGTCATTCTCTGGAGTAGATTTCCCAGAGTGGTTGCAATATTTCCAGCCTTAGGAATACTTCGACTGGCTTAGACAAGGCCCTGAGCAACCTGATCAAAGTTGGACTTCCTCTGCGTGAGGGACTGGACTAGACCACACTAAATTGTAGTGTGATGTTATAGGATGTTCTGTAGGATTTTTACAAAGCTTTTTTTTTATTACTGTTCCACTTCATAAGCTGTTAATGAAAATCTAAATTAGCAAAAGTAGTTTAGTATTGGTAAACCACGCTTTGCTTTATGTCCATCACTGTTCATCAATGATGCATTTTCCAACTTAAGGGTAACTTGGGGTCATGTTTAAGATTATCTGGTTAAAAGGGTCCATGCATGTCAGTATCCCATATACATGTATAAAATATGTATTTACATATAATATATTGCATAGTATATATATTACATATTTATTATATATTTTTTTTTAGTCTGGCAGTTTAAGAATAGGCAAACATCAGGCACTTTTTTCATCTGGGGAAAAAGTATAGATTTTGACTTAGTTGCTTTCTAGTACTTTAGAATTAGAAGAAAAGGAGATGCAAACAACTGTGATAATCAAATTTGAAGAAGTTTGTAGTAATATTTCCTTCTGTACAAGATTTTGAAAGGAGATAAAAAGATGCTGATAAAACTGTTAAATTTCTAGGTGTTTGCAATTGCCTTAGCTCAAAGTAAGTACTGAATGGCTTTGTTTTTCTACTGTAGTGCAATTGAAACTGAAAAATCCAGTGTCCTTTTGCAAGAAAACCCAGCATAAGATGAAGTAATAAAATGTGGCACATAAATTTAAAAGTATACTCTCAGAGCCATTAAAGTCAGCATTTATCACACTGTGTTTTGTTAAGGTTGTCATGATTATATTCACTGAACTTAAAATAACTTTGTTTATATTCTGAACAAAGATCTCTAAGGGCATCTGCTTTAAACAATAGATAGGATATCCTCTGGACAACATCCTTCTCTAACATCCTCTCTGATCAGATTAATTTTCAACAAAAAAATGTTCTTATGTTTTTGTACCATCTACAGTGACTGATGATACACAGCATAAAAATCAGAATTTTAGGAGTAGCATGCCTTGAAATGTCTTTCAGTTGTTAGAAAATTCTGGTGTCTCCAGAAAACTGAAGTTTTTCTTTTGTTTGTTCAGGTTGCCAGAAATGGATGCATGGTGTCATATGTTAATGTTTGATGTGATGAAAAGTTCCAATGTGATTTTAGGTATTTGTAGTATCATCCCACAAAACAAACAAACAAAAACCCCTAGTCTGCTGTGTTGTTTTTTCCCTCCAGTTTTTTCCTCCATTTCCTCCAAAATGCATATTTATTTTCTAATCTCTAATCTATTCAAGGAGGTTACAAAGTAGATTGGTAGATTAATTCTGTTTAAAATGTACAAATCTGTTTTAGGAGGTCCTTCACAGTATATGCTGTATCAGTCCTTGCTGACAGGTGCTAGTAATGAGGAGTCATCTACATAACCTAGTTAAGTTGCAAAGCTGCACAGTTTCTTCCAGACCAGTGCTGAAGCTATTGTGGGGCCAGACTCCAGAGCATGCTAATATTGCTTTACTCAGTAGTTCAAACTGCAGGTGGAATGGGCAAATGTGTCTGCAGCCTACCAAGGGTGCATCTGGTGAATGTCTGCAAAGTTGTAAGGGATATCTGAACTTATGAAAAATTGTTGGACCTAAATTGTATTCCAAATGGCAGTATCAACCTGCTCTGTAGTGCCTATTGAACAATTAAATTATCTTCAAACTAACCTGTTTTTCAGCTGTGGGATCAAGAGCTTGATTCAAAGGTTACAGAAAGCAGCAGGAGTCTTCCACTGAGATTTCTTCGTAGATGATGTCCACGTGGAGATATGGTGACGAGTGCTGTCCCTTAGGGGTCTGCATTGGGACCAGCACTGTTTAACATCTTTGTTGGTGACAAAGCATTGAGCCGACAATGTGAGCTTGCAGCCCAGAAAGCCAACCGTATCCTGGGCTGCATCAAAAGAAGTGCAGCTAGCAGGCTGAAGGAGGTGATTCTCTCCCTCTACTCCACTCTCATGAGACCCTACCTGGAGTACTGTGTTCAGCTGTGGGGCACGCAGTGTAAGAAAGACATGGACCTGTTAGAACAGGTCCAGAGGAGGGCCATGAAGATGATCAGAGGGCTGGAGCACCTCTGCTATGACAAAAAGCTGAGAAAGATGGGGTTATTTAACCTAGAGAAGAGAAGGCTCTGGGGAGACCTTATAGCAGCCTTCCAGTACTTAAAGGGGGCTTACAGGAAAGATGGGGAGGGACTCTTTACCAGGGAGTGTAGTGACAGGACAAGGGGTAATGGTTTAGACTGTGAGGGTGGTGATACACTGGGACAAATGCCCCAGAGAATTTGTGGATGCCCCCTACCTACGAGTGTTCAAGGGCAAATTGCATGGGTCTTCGGGCAACCTGATCTAGTGGAAGGTGTCCCTGCCCATGGCAGGGGGGTTAGAACTAGGTGATCTTTAAGGTCACTTCCAACCCAAACTATTCCATGATTCTATGGGGTTAGACTGTTCGTTTGATTATCGTGTGAGAGTTCTCTGACCAAGACTTTTGTTTGCTCTTTTCAAATTTAATAAAAAATGCAGTAGCAAGTGGGTCTATTGAGTTTTTCTTTTGTCTTCATGGAAACAGGACAGAAACATATTTATTTCATTGAAACTGCAGGAAAATCTGTTGTACAACTAGGTTACTGCCTGGCACCGTGATTCCTCAGTGTATCCCAGATATACTGTGGTATGTGAGCTAGAACTGACAGCACATGTTAAATGCTTCTGAATATTTATTTTTAATCCAACTCTTCTCCCTCCCCACTCCATTTGAATAGCTTCAAATTAAATGCCTCATGTTTATTAATTCTCTTTGTAACATTGAATTTATTTTAATCACAGGATTTTTTAAAAGCAAGATGCTACTCAGCTTTGGGTTTCCATTTGTGTAAGTTTTCATGATGGCAATAGATGGCTTTCATTGTATTTGAACAGTTTTCAGGCATTCAGCAGTAACAGAACTAAAACATCCATACTTCCAATTTGATTTATTGCTGTGAGCTTGCACACAAGACCTCTTCTACAGAACTAGTTTCAGCTTTAAACTGATGGTAGAAGAAATCATTACTTGCAATAAAAGAAATCCTAAAGATACTATTATGCCTGATGTTTGTAGGGATCAGTCAGCTGTACCTTAGAGAAAGAATGCGCTTATATGCACATTGAGTACTGTTTATGGAAGGCATTGTTTTCTCAAACACCGTATGTGTTGTGGGTAGCACCTTAAGTATTTCACTAGAAAAGTTCGGTTTGACAGTCTTGAAGTAACACGACCTTTAGAATAGAAGGTCATAATGAGAGACCCCAAACATCTGTGTATCGACACCAAACATGTGCGAGTCAAACTGCATAGTGTGACTTCCATATTTTGTTTGTGTGCTTGATATCCTGTATTATTTTAATGTTGACTGTTTTTGTTTTGTTTTTGTTGTTTTTTCATTTTGTTTGTTTGTTTGTTTTTGCTTGGGAAAAAATTATAACATGAGGTGTATTTCTTAGATGAGATTCCTCAAATAGTACTTAAGCACTGCATGAAGCAGACCTCTGTTCAGTTTCTTGCCATTGAATGTACATGGAAATGCATTGTCTTGTCTCTTTGCAAAGTAGGAGGTGTTGTTTGGGTAAATGATACATCAAATGACATCTGTTGGCATTAAAAAAGTCAAGATAATAATTGCGGTCTATGGGATCAATAGTGATATGACAAGGTCGGAATGTCACAGCAGCACGATGGCTAATTTCAAATTCGGATGCCTGAAGAGCTGTTAGACAAATTTGACCTAAAACTGCTGCGGAAATAATGGGTCTTCTCTGTTGCTCACAGTGATTCTGTCCACAAGGTCCACCCAATACAAATGATTCTAGTTGAATTAGCAAGCTTTAAGCAAGCAAACTTAATGGAAATCCTGGGAATCCCTGAAATTGCACATGAAAAATTGTGCTTAAAACTCACTAGGCTTTTGGGAAATCCATAGGCAAAGAATCTAGTAGTCAGTATCAGTATGAAACCATCTGACAGCCTGGCCGTACTTGGGTAAGCAAATTTGATAGCAGTAGGTGAACTTGATGTTACGAGTAAATATCATTCAGATTATTGGTGATGTTTAAAAGGTTTGAAACCTTAATGAGACAAATAGATTTTTTATATCAGTGGGAAGTCAGAATTCAGTCCATAACTTGGATCTGATGTCTTACAAATGCTGCTTCTCAGTTGTTAAACCTTACCAGCTTAGGATAATGGGAAGTTTGAAGAATGTTTTAGCATATTTTTAATGCTCAAAGTCTTGCAAAAGCCAGATTTAATTAATGCAGTCTTGCAGGATGATAATATAAGCTGTAAATACTCTATGAAGATATGTCATGCCAAACAAACATGATTTTTAAAAAATTTTAAGTACAAAGCATAAGCAAATTTATTACAATGTGATTGGAAGAGTGGGAAAATTAATTCCCACCCCCAGTCCTTAGTATCACATCATGTTTAGTGAAGTATTACTACATTCAGTTGATTCAGAACATGTTAAATGGACTTGCAGTTAATCTCCTATGTCAAGTAAGTAGAGGCAACTTGTCTGCAAATGTGTGGATATTTTAGTGCCAGTATTTTCTTGTTAATAAATTGTGGATGGTGAAATATGGAAGAGACAAAAAGGTCAGAAAATACTGGGGTATTTTGTTTCTACAGGATATTCTCTTTGTGACATTTCCTTGGGTGAGGTGAAAAAATGCACTTTTTGTATACGTGAGTGGAGGGGTGCTCATACAACAAAGAATATGGATTATGTGTAAATGATAGAAAGCAGTGCCCTGTAATCCACTCCGAAAATCCAAGTCCGCTATAAGGGTCTTCAGGTGATGACTAAAACACACCCATAGTGCTGTGTTCTAGATAAAGGAAGGAACACAGTCATTATAATTTAGGTGATAATGAAGAGGAATATGGAGGTATGTTACCTCTATGTTGTTATCGCCTTATTTTTATGGATATCAACAAGCCAAAAGGTCAAAAACACTTCAACTTGAAAAGGGCTTGGAAAAGAATAACAAGAGCAATTGGAGATTTGAAAAACAGCTCTTATAGGCTGACTTATTTTAATCAAGAAAAACATAAGAAGAGGNAAATGATCTTTAGCGTAACACAAAAGGCCTGGCAAGGTTCAGCATTCCCAAAGCTGACAAAAAAAAAAAACCAAAAAACCAACAAAACAAATCCAGACTGGAAACAGAATGTCAACATTTGGTTGTGAAGGAGCTTAGTAAGTAGAACTGTGTGTCTGAGGCAATTGAGAATCTACTACAGCCTTTTATTTTGTTTATTTTTCAGTCAAGACTGGATAAAAGAAAAAAACCAAGATGCACTATAATTTGATCTGCAAACAACCAAAGAAAGAAAATAATAGGTATTATGGTTTATGTTACAAAGGAGATGAGACTTAGGTGGTCACTTTGCCTGTTTCGGGCTGAAAACTATGAAATGTGGGTAGACAAAAAGATCATGCCAGAACTTTTTTTTAAGATGTTAGCCCAGCACCTTCAATTGTCTGCAATTATTTGTTTGAGTAAGTAGATTAGCGCACAGACCTAATGACTGGATTTAATTAACTCTGGTTTTAGGTTTTGGAAAATATTTGACATCATAAGATATGCTGCAGAATATTGCTACTTTTAATCCTCATGTCTTGTCCCATAGTTCAACAGACCATATTTTTCCTATTTAAAAATTCTTACCCGGTTTCCAAAAAGGAAAAACTGAGAGAAGGTCATATTGTTTTAGTAAATTAGTTCCAGAAAGTACTCCTTGAAAAGAAATTGTTTTTGAAGTAAATAATATCCATTCCTCTGTTTTATGTTCATGGACATTTTAAGATTAAGATTGCTAATATTCTTCAGTCTCTTGGATAAGTTTTCTTCAACTAAAAAACTTTTTACCTTTAATTTCCAGTTCAGATCCTTTGTGAAGTGAAATTTCAAGGTAAATACACAAAACTTACTTGCATCACTAAACTTCCTGTCTTTTATAAGGTAGAGATTAAACCCCATATGTTCATACTTGTGATGCAAGCAAGCTTTCCTTTATATTTTTTTAAATGTCATTTTTAATGGCATGTTTCATATCAATTCTTTGTTACTCAGGTCTAGAGTACTCCCATGTTCTATGTTTATTAAGGACTAGAGATGACCAGCCTGTGGCTTTTGAGCTTCATGTTGCTTGTGAGCAGCTTACGTGCTCTTCCAAATTAGGGTAGCACTGGAGCTCTGTTAATTGGGAAAATGGAATACTGTAAATGTTTGCTTGGGAGGAAGACCGAACCATCAATGCCATTTTCCAGTTCATTCAAACACCCTTGCTCTATGCTTGACTTCTTTGACTCCAAACAAGTTTCCCTGAGTCTTTGCACATGCAACATTTGACTTTTCTGCCTTAGCTTTCTGCCTCACGATCCATATCCACAAACTCAGGTACATCATGGAGATCTTAACCATGATGTGTATAGGACAGAAGGCTCTCCCATTGAAGAGTGGGGATGGGGATAGTCTGCTACCACACAGAGAAGATTACAGATCCACAGCTGTAAAGGAAAGGAGCTTTCCAGTGTTTCAGAAGAATGATATTAAGAATAAACCTTTTGTTTCAGTAGTCACATATTTACTGAGCTGCTGAGTTCCTATTCAGGGGAACATACAAATTGTCTCTGCAGATTAATGGCTATATCAAAATACTATCTTGTGCACGTCAAAAAAAAAAAGTAATAAGGTTTATAGAACAATGGGATCCTCAAACATTAAAGACATGGTACTATTTTTTTTATTTTATGTTAACACAGGAAGTATTAGTAGAATATGTTATGAAGGTTTATATTGCATAGTGTTATATTGCATAGTGTTACCTGATCCTTCCAGAGGTTGTCTGTTGTTGGGAAAAAAACAAGGTATAGATCTATTCCTCACAGTAAACATTGTTCTGAGAAGTTTATTTACATGATTAAGGTCTAAGTGATATAGTTGTCACACAAAAACAAACAAACAAACAAAATCAAAACCAAAATGTAAGTACTGCTACTGCAAATAAAGTTTGTGATTTAGGAATAGATATGAATCAAAAATCACTCCCTACTAAAAATCTGTCTCTCCTTTTCTGAAATTAATTCATTCTCTTCAAGTTTATTTGGGATCCAGAAATATTTCCTTCTTCTGCCTTTTTTTTTTTTTTTGGGGTGTGTGTGTGTGTGTTGTTGTTGTTGTTTTTTTTCCCCAGAATGCAAGACTGGAGATCACTCAGCCCATTAACTACAAATACAAAAGTGTGGCAGGAATTGTAAGGGGAGTAGACAAATGGCTAAGGGCAATTCAGATGTAATTTGCATTAATTTAAGTGAAATCATTTAAATGTGAACTAGTCTGTCAAACAATTTCTTTATAAGTGAGTAAGTTTTTTTCTGGAGGTTTAATCTCTTTGCTAGCTCTAGTAAAAATATAAATATTTACATAAAATATATGCATAAACATAAGACAAGTTTTGGGGATGTCAGCAGAGCT
>VXAL01000659.1:0-23468 GCA_013399475.1 Chauna torquata | reverse complement strand
ACAGACTAGAGCAGTGAGAAACGAAAAGCAAACTAAAAACACCTTCCCCCCCCAAACTGCTGTTCTCCCTTCTCCCCCTGAGTCGTGCAGGGGAATGGGGGTTGCAGTCAGTCCGTAACTCCTTGTCTCTGCTGCTCCTTCATCCTCACTCTCTTCCCCTGCCCCAGCATGGGCTCCCTCCCATGGGATGCCATCCTTTCCAAACTGATCCTATGTGGGCTTTGCACAGGCTGCAGCTCTTCAAGAATTGCTCCCGTATGGGTCCGTCCTACAGGCTGCAGTCCCTCAGGAACGGACAGCTCCAGCATGGGTCCCTCATGGGCAGCAGCTCCTGCTAGACCTCCTTCAGTTCTGGCCCAGAGTCATCTCCTGCGTGGGCTCTCCATGGCCTGTAGCCTCCTTCAGGTCAGATCCACCTGCTCCACCATGGGCTCCTCCACGGTCTGCGGTGTGGATATCTGCTCCAGCGTAGTACACCATGGACTCCAGAAGCACGGACTGTTCCACCATTGTCCTCTCCACAGGATGCAGGGGAACTTCTGGTCTGGTGCCTGGAGCAGCTCCTCCCCTCCTTCTTCACTGGCCTTGCTGTCTGTAGGGCTGTTTCTACATTTTTCTCTCTCCTCTCTCCCAGCTGCTCTAGTGCATCAGTTTTTCCTTTTCTTAAATATGCTGTCACGGTGGTGCAACCCGCATCACTCATTGGCTCAGCTTTGGCCAGCGGCAGGCCCCATTTGGAGACAGCTGGAACTGGCCCTTACCTAATATTGGGCAATTTCTGGACTCTTTTCACAGAGGCCTCCCCTGCAGCCTGCCTGCTACCAAAACCTTGCCACATAAGTCCAATACAGTCTTGTACCCGCAGATGCCCTCTCACAGCTCACTTTAGGACACACTGCAGAAGTTCGGACCTGCTGGGAAAAAAACGCAAAGAAGAGCTGCAGAGCTGCTACGTTGTTATTTTTATCTTTACCTGAATGCATACTGATCTTGTAGCAGGAAGGCAGGGCAGGGCCTTTACGGACCAGAGAGGAAAACGGTTCATTTAGAGATATAAATGCTTGCTGGAGCTCTGGAGTCATCTAGTCCAATTTACACCTCAAAGCAGGACTGTTGCCAGCACTACATCAGGTCAGATGTGGCTTTGTCTCTCTTTAAAGCTTCAAACACGGAGAGAGTTGGGGGGCATGGAGAAAGAAGGGATGGTGGAAGTTGGAACACCTGTGAAATTTATAGCGAGGTGCCCTGACCATATGAGAACCCACAACGGTATGACCACTTACAGCTGGGGCATGTTTAAGGAACTATAGCTAACCTACATGAAAGGTAGGGCAGAAAACAGCAGTATGGTGTTGGTTGGCATATCCTTCATATCAAAACCTCTTCTAATACCATCTGGTCCAGTGCTGGGGACAGGCCCTGAGCTTGTCTCTCTTGACTGAAAATTAGCTTCTGTACTTGCTGATGGGGAAATGAAGATGAGTTGGGGAAATTAGAATTTGTGGTCTGAGATTGAGATGTTTGGTATCAATGAACATTATGGACAACCAGGAAGTACAAGGTAAAAAATTTTTCTACGTAGGAATGAATTCAAGCTTATTGAAGACACTCAAGGTCTTCTGTTGATCTTTGTGAATTTTTGAGTGTAAGTATGTAGGATAACACAGCTTTCATACCTACCACATCAGTTGTGCCATAATTTAGGATGTAGCCCTGAAAGTATGCTTTAATTTCACTGCACTGTAGAACAAAACTCCTGCTGTTTAAATTGAAACAAAAAGCAGTTTTGAGTGCAAGCTGATATGTATTGGTAGGAGTCCTTTGGAGAACACCAAGTCGGGATGTGGATACCCCTGACATCCCCTAGCTCTGTGCGGTACCACACTGAACTGGCCCTGCTCAGCACTGTCATACACACACAAGTTCCTTTGAGGTTTGACAGTTATCTCAAGTGCTACAGAAACAGAAACAGAAAGAGAAATTGGACTCTGTTTTCCTCTTTCCTTTCAGCGTCTGTGGAGGAGATGCATTTCTTTTGAAAGGAGATGATTAATTCTATTGCCTCTGCTTGATGCATTATCATATGTGTACTTAGATGTCATAAGACATAGTAAGTGTAATGTATTCAGGTTGTGTATTCACAGAATATCTGTGACTTCTGGAGCTTTATAGTCATGTAGTTATAGTGGGGTCCAAATAAGAAGGAAGCAAAATGGGGACTTACAGAGATGGGCTGTTACAATGATCAGGTCAAAGATGACAGGAAACTAAAGGAACTTGGGTTGTTTAGTCTGGCATGTGTATGGAGAGAGGATGTGATTGTTCTTTATAATTATATCTGGAAAGCAGCCAACAAGAAGGGAAAAAAAATAATTCATGTAAGAGCTGGCATAAGGAAAATGGTTACAAACTCAGCACTGATAATTTTAGGCTAGAAGCTGGAAGGCTTTAACAGAATAGTGAGATTCTCAGTTTCCTAGAGGGGCACCAAAGGCAAGAAATTAAATACCTTTTAAGAAAGGACCTTTGCAGGGGATTAAGTGATGTGCGTCCTTGCAGTAGCAGGGCAAGGATCCTTGGCCTGTCATATTATTTCAGAGAGAAGAAAATTTCAGGGCTGCCTCCAGAAAACCAAAATAAAATAAAAAAATCAGTGGTATATCATGGTCATGCTCCATAATAATAGCCTTGATAGCCATATCAAAATAGAGAGATATGCTGAACATTCCCTATAACGGGGCATTGTGCACAAGGAAATTTTTATCTTTGGAATTTCAAAAGTGCAATCACTGAGTATTTGCTGAGTTAATTGAATTGTCGGCACATCTCCCGAATGAAGCCCTCGTAATCCAAGAGGAAATGCTACTGACCTGCTACACCACTTAGATGCACACAGGTCTATGGCGTCAGATGGGATCCACCCAAGGGTACTGAGGGAGCTGGCAGAAGTGCTCACCAAGCCACTTTCCATCATTTATCAGCAGTCCTGGCTATCAGGGGAGGTCCCAGTTGCCTAGAGGCTAGCAAATATGATGCCCATCTACAAGTAAGGCCAGAAGGAGGATCCGGGGAATTACAGGCCTGTCAGTCTGACCTCAGTGCCAGGGAAGCTCAAGGAGCAGATCATCTCGAGTGCCACCATGCAGCACATACATGACAATCAGGTGATCAGGCCCAGTCAGCATGGGTTTATGAAACGCAGGTCCTCCTGCTTGACTAACCTGATCTCCTTCTATGACAAGGTGACCCACTTAGGGGGTGAGGGAAAGGCAGTTTATGTTGTCTACCTAGACTTTAGTATAGCTTTTGACACTGTTTTCCATAGCATTCTCCTGGAGAAACTGGCTGCTCATGGCTTGGACAGACATACACTTCTCTGGGTAAAGAACTGGCTGGGTGGCTGAGCCCAAAGAGTTGTGGTAAATGGAGTTAAATCCAGTTGGAGTCCGGTCGCTAGTGGTGTCCCCCAGGGCTCAGTACTGGGGCCATTTCTCTTTAATATCTTTATCAATGATCTGGACGAGGGGATTGAGTGCACCCGCAGTAAGTTTGCAGATGATACCAAGTCAGGCGGGCATGTTGATCTGCTCTAGGCTCTACAGAGGGACCTAGATAGGCTGGATTGATGGGCTGAGGCCAACTGTATGTGGTTCAAAAAGGGCAAGTGCCAAGTCCTGCACTTGGGGCACAACAACCGCATGCAACGCTGCAGGCTGGGGGAAGAGAGACTGGAGAGCTGCCAGACAGAAAGGGACCTGGAGGTATTGTTTGATAGCCAGCTGAATATGAGCTAGCAGTGTGCTCAGGTGGTCAAGAAGGCCAACAGCATCCTGGCTTGTATCAGCAATACTGCGACCACCAGGACTAGGGAAGTGATTGTCCCCCTGAACTCGACTGTGGTGAGGCTGCACCTCAAATACTGTGTTCGGTTTTGGACCCCTCACTACAAGAAGGACATGGAGGTGCTGGAGCATGTCCAAAGAAGGGCAACGAAGCTGGTGAAGTGTCTGGAGAACAAGTCTTATGAGGAGCGGCTGAGGGAGCTGGGGTTGTTTAGCCTGGAGAAAGGGAGGCTCAGGGGAGACCTTACTGCTTTACACAACTACCTTAAAGGAGTCTGTAGCGAGGTGGGGATCAGTCTTTTCTCCTCAAGTTGCACCAGGAGAGGTTTAGGTTGGATATTAGGAAGAATTTCTTCACTGAAAGAGCTGTGAAGCATCGGAACAGGCTGCCCAGGGAAGAAGTTAAGTCACCATGCCTGGAGGTATTTAAAAAGCATGTAGATGTGATGCTTAGCTTAGGGACATGGTTTAGCAGTAGACTTGGCAGTGCTAGGTCAACGGTTGGACTAGATGAATTTAGAGGTCTTTTCCAACCTAAACGATTCTATGATTCTGTGAACCATGTAGCAGATAGTGGTGTCAGTAAAATGAACTAGTGAGGAATTTCATTCTCGCCAACACTGACAGATCATACTGCATTTTTGGATACTTCCTTTGACAAAAATGGAAATTTCTCTTGTTAGACTATTCACTTTTTTTTTTTTTGGTAGTAGAGGTTAGTACAGTAGTACAGACGTTCCAGGAAAGAAGTTTATGCAGCTTTTAGGACTGTAATGCAGATCTTAATTTGAGGTTAAAGAGGTTCCTTGACTCTGTGTGAGACCACTGAAGTAGTGTAACATTTACTTCCTCCAAGGTATGTTTAGAGACCTGTTCTATGAATTGGACAGAGCAAAAATGTCTTTTCTCTGCTTGTTTCTTCTTGCTTGTACAGCTATTCATATAATTAATTTAAGAGTAAAGGAAAACACAATTAGAGGTGGTCTGCATTGTTTATTTAAGAAGGAGTTAAAATCTTCAAGGGGAAAGCACTTGCTGTATGGTAGCTGGCAAGACCTCAGACAGATTTTTTTTCCAAGTGGCTACATTAGATGGATTAATGAATAATGCAGCAATGAAGGAACTGAATTAAAACCACACCTTCCTTAGTAGAACCTGGCTTTAAATAGAGAGAAGAAGTTGTGTCAGGCCATGGCTTTCTGATGGATTGTGAAATTTGAGGCTTCCTCTTAGCCTGAAACCTGTCCTGTAATGAGAGATTTCTGTTAAAATTGTTGGTTTTGATAATTTTTGTTCGGGACAGCTACAATGTTAGTTTTTAAACTGTTTTCCACTAAATAGTTATTTCTTCTTCCAGTTTTCAGTCCTTGGCTGCCAAAACCCATATGGAAATTTGTTAGTAAGATACGTCTTGTTATTTCATGGAGGAAGCTGGCCTAGTCTATCAGGCCTGTTCTGGTGAAAGGCTGGCCATGTCATTTGTGTTCTTTCCAGTGTCTGTTTAATGCAAGTCCTTGGTTTTCTTCTCATTGACAAAAAATTACAATAAAAGAAGCATTTCAAATTTGAGTGATATAATGGTCTTTACTCCCCAAACCCTGCCTTTATAATAGAGCTAAAACTCAGCTCTAAGGCTGGATATAGATTTCAGTTGAAAAGATGGTTGCAAATGTGGTATCTTATCTCTGAAGTAACTATATCCAGTTGATACAGGTGCAAAATACAGTAAAGCTGTAGCAATCCAAGATAACAGAGCATGCTGTTGCTTTCTCATCCATTGCACTTACTCCAGAGCTCTTCTAACTGAAGTTAGGTTGGTTTCTTTCTTCATTTGTATCTTCATTTACCAGAGATGGACACCCTACTGGACCGTAATTGAGTAAATTACTATAAAAAAAAAAAAAAAAGAGACTATTAATCCTTTATGGGTAATTTATAAAACTAAAAGTTTTATGTGTTTTCTTTTGTATGGTCTGTGATAAGCTCACTTTCTAAGCTTATTCATGGCTAAGAATTAGCTGAGAAAAAAACTTTTACAGATGAGTTTTGATGTGTTGTGCATGGTAAATGCTCAGTTTTCAAAGTTAATGTTGTTTTATACACAGTGTCTTTTCCTTCTGTGACTGGATTTGCATAGCAATATTAATATGAGAAACGCGACTCTGACAGTAGCATTGGATGTGTGGAACTGATTACTGGCATTCTGCAAAATATTCTTAATTGTCACTGTTTACTTGAGCGTCCTTCCAATAGATGTGCAAATTAAATTGATAAGGACAGAATCTAAATAGTGTTATTTTTTTCCACATTATCTAATTATTCCTAAGAATTCTCCATTCTGCCCCAGAATGTGATCTGTCCTTTCATCTGAATTCAATTAATTCAACAATTAATCAGGAATTCTGTATCTTAATGAGGCTCACCCACATTGTGGCTTTCCACTCCCACAGTTCTCATGTTAAGCTCAGTAATTAGCACAATAATATGAGTTCATGTTTGTTTCTTTGCAAGATGTTCCCTCAAGGATCTTCTTGCAAATGAGCACTATGGTTGAAGGATTTTCTGCAGAGTAAATAAACTGTGAAAGTCAGAAGTAGAATGTTACCCAAAGATAGGTTTCTGCATCATGAACAGAATGTAGGAAATGAAATAAGAAACAGAAGTATAAAGGGAATGTCTTGTCAGAAACAACCGGAAAGGATAAGCAAAATATGTTTAAAACCTAAGGGCATGTAAGTGCAAACAAATCTTAATATGAACGTAAAAACTGATGACAGCTGCTAAATTTCATCGAAGTGACATTGTATCTGAGCATCTAAAAATTTTTGTTTTGTTTAAGTGGGAGAAAATGGCACTGCCCAAGTGGTCAGCCAAAACCAATGCACCATGGGAAGAAATTAAATGCAAGGTTCCCTGCTTGTCAGACAAGATTATTGGATCCAGAATAGAGTTCAGGTGACATGCTCAGAGAGCCCCTGAACTTTCAATAAAAGAGGATGGTTACTGGAGGGATTAAATGGTCATGGAAAAAAAAAGAACTGAGCTTTCTGATGGCACAGAAAGAGAAGAGATTTAAATGAAGCAATGGTATTCTTTTTTCCTTCTTCCCTTCTAAACAGCTGTTAGGCACAGCCAAGCCCCTAGGTGAATTTCAGGGACTATGCTGAATTTGTTACTGCCCTTCAATGGGGGGCCCTTCAACTGCCCTTCAAAAAAAAAATCTTCCTTCTTAATGGCATTAATAGTAACCACATAGGTAAAATGTCAGAATTTAAGAGTTAGCAAACGACTTGGAGAGATGAATTCTATCTTTGGTGAATTCAGGTGTTATGGTCTCTAGCTTTGGACCTCACTTCCCTGCTGAAGGTTGATACAAAGAAGGGAGTGCAGGGGAATTTGTTATTCCAACTGAACACCCGAATTCTACATTGCTGAATAAAATGGGTGTGAATTAAAAGAAATGTCTGTGATATGGCACAGCAGAGCCTTCGCCGTGTTCTCTCTCCTGTCTACCAACAATGATAACTGCATGCAGCATGGCCCTGTGAACAGTAGCAGCATCTTGACCTTTACCAGAACTACCTTTGATCATTTGGTTTACCTAGAGTCCTGACACAGCCGCTGGTTATTGTCACCCTTAAATAGCCTAAGTTGTCACTTGTAATTCTTGTGTTGTCTTACTGTTCTTCAGAAGGTAAGGAGATGACAAATGCCTGCAGGAGTCCCACTTTTGGGAACCTGGAGTAAGAGCAGAGTGATAAGTTTTGTGGAGGCTTTCTCTTGTTGTGCTCTTCTTTTATTATGGTAACTCTCACAGTAATTGAGAATGGGTCCTGGATGCTCTAGCTAAACTGTGTGTGCAAAAACAATTTAACACAAAGATTAGCAGCAGAATACATGGAGTAAATATGTAGGTGCTTATGAACGCTGTATCAAGAAAACATCTGATTCGTGTTTAAGATAGAGACTAAAGACTAAAACTTGGAAGTTATAAACTCCAGCTTTTTTGTCCAAAACCAAAAAACATTCATTTTACTCAGCTGCTGAGTCTCGTTTTAAAGAAAAATAAATGGAAATGTGATTTACTGCTGCTGGTTTTACATCACACCAAGTTGAATCTAGAGGGACTCTAATTTCTGTATGACAAGCCTTGCAGTTGTGCACATAATTTCTGCCAGCATTGGGGCAGTTTAATTTACAAGCCAATCTTTCTGATCCGTTTATGCAAATTTATGTAAATATAGCCTCATAGGTTTCATGAGATCAAAAATAAAATTGAGACATCCATACATCTGTATGTAAGTGTGTACAGAGCTGGTATGTTAAAATGGGACTGTACCATACAACAAAAATGGTGTCCAGATACGATCAAAATACTGGGACTAATGTTAAATAATACTAAGTTTCTGATCAAATAAGTATAAAGGGTGTGTGAATAACTCTTCTGTATTGTAGAACGTACATTTATAACCCTCTAGAATTATTAGAAAGTATGAAACATTCAACTCAAGTAGGAAAAATTTCATGTTTATCTTACTTTTAAAAAAGGCATATGATAAAAGACTTCCTCAAAAAGTCAGGGTAAGATCCTGGCCATAATTTTTTCCAGAGGTCTGAAGTTTTTTATGCTCATATGCAATGCATGGAAACTCAGATTGCTGATGTATACACAGAAATTTCTTGTGATTAGATGGCTATGCAAGATTCATTTTAAACAGAAGCAAAATCTTTTTTCTTTGGGGCATAGCTTGCCTAGGCACTAAGAAGATTTTCAGTTTGAGAGATTTTGACACTTGCAAACAAAAATGTTTTTAATCTTGGTTTAAGTATCAAGAATACACACTGAGAGGTAAAATGGCATTGTCAAATATTTTAGGGTTATCTCTTAGATAGGCATACACAAATCTAGCTTCCTAACTCTTCCTTATTATGGATCCCAGAACTGAGGAAAAGGATATATTTTCCATTCGCACAGGAAGAGGAGACTTCTTATGATGAGCTAATAAGCAGGATACTGGCATGAAATCTGGGACAGCTGATGGACTAAGAGAACTAAAATGGTTTTGGGGCAGTAACGCCTAAAATGTGAATAGCTTGGTTGAAGGAATGGAGCTGCAATGACTTCAGTTGTTTGTAATACGCTCTTAGGACATTTACCAGCTTGTTGGGGAAATGTGCATCTCAACCATGATTTAGAATACTGGTAATTTTGGTACTGCAAGTTATATTTGAAAAAAATAAGAGAACCCAGTCTATATGGGTAAGTACAAGAAAAGCAAGCAAGAAAATTAATCTTAAGAGGGATGTTTTTTCCCAGATTATAATCCCTATTGACAACCACAGCAGGTATAAAATGTTTCACTCAGCCAGCAAACAAATATGAGGAAGAACTGAAACGGTCTCTTTTTAATGAAAGCAGCACATTAAAAACCCTGTAAGTCCCTCAGGCCGTTAATTGTCTTTTCCTATGAGCTTCCCAGGAACTCGAAGATATGGACATGGAAGCCACTGTCTATTTGAATTTAATGACACTCCCAGTGGATGAGTGGGAGTTTTGTCTATGATTTAAGCTAAAGAAGTATTTGACCCAAACTTCTAGCGCTCTCAGTAGTTGCAGTGGCACACAGGCATACGGCAAATTTCCTTCAATAGTCAAAACAAAATTAAGATCTGTTTCATCTATTTCATTTTGATCGATTAGCATGTGTAGAAGACCTCCAGTTGGAAGATAGCTGTAATTTTACAAGATGTAAGCCTACAAAGTCTCTCTGGCTTTGGAGAAATGTTTATGCTCACTTGGGATAAAATGATCACTCGTTGCTAGGCAAGTATTTAAACAGGGGATTTCCAAATCAAAAAAACAAATGTGACTACTTTATTCTAAATGGATTAAAGGAAACTGTCTTTCTGTAAAAAATTATCTTTTCTTCCCCCTCTTCTCTCCCTCACCTCACATTTGGAATGAGTTCCCAGCCCTCTTGGCAACATGGCAAAAAAAATATGTGCATTACTTGTTTTAACATTGTCTACTAAAAGCAATATTTATACCACACCAGTGGATTGGGCTCAAAAGAGGGCCCTGGAGTAAGTGCTGCAACTGTAATGAGCTACTGATCCCAGTCGTCTGCTCAAAAAATGCCAAAAGTTACTACCTCTGGAGAGCCTTTGGAAGCTCTATAAGTAGGATACTCCTCTTAACATACATTTGGTTTTGGATTTCTTTTTTTTTTTCTATTTTCAGTCATTGGAACCATTCATTTAATGTGCTACATAGTATAAGAAAAACACAGAGCTAGTGGACAAGACAGTGGAATGCTACAACTCATTTTTCAGTTCCAGCTTGTTTCCAGTTATAGCAGTGTCAGATCTTTTTGCTCAACAAATATGTTACCATGTCTTACTTTAATTTGTATAATATACTAATTAATTTCTTTATCTGTTGAAAGAACAAGTGGATTTTTTTTTTTTTTTGGTCTTTTGCAAACACCTGATATAACGTGTTTTCCACTGGCAAAATGACATTTTATAATAGATATCAAAGAAAGCAATATGATTTTCAATAGAATTGCATTTTATATATATGTGTACAATGATTATCTGCCTCTAATCTTTTCTTTTGGAGCAATAAATGTCATCCATTAAGACAAAACGATTATTTCACATTTATTAGAAAGCATACGTTGATCTTACTTGCCACTTGGGACTTGCGCTGGGGATTTTTTTAACAGGTTCTGTTCTAGGCCCGTTTAAATGAAAAAACAAACAAACAAACAAATGAAAGCAAATCACTATTAATTTTCACTGTAGGAGAAGCACAGATTACTTGTCATTGAAAAGAAGAGAAGATAACCGTGGATTAATAACAACACAGGTACAGCAACAATACATTTTTCTTTTTGTTCTTTTCCAAATGAATACCTGGCTGTTTGACCTCCTGCAACAGCCTCTCTTCCGTTGAGGCAACAGGACCATCATCCTGAAAAGGGGAATACTTTCTTGATGACTTTCCCATGGACCTGAAATTTTAGTCCTGAAAGATCAAGTTGGCCTGAATCTCTTGTGTCAGGAAAAGGAAAAACAAAGTCATATTCTGTCTTGTCGTGCAGTTGTTCGAAAACTGTCATTGAGCTGAATTAACCTTTCTGAAATTTGTAATTTTCTGTAATCTTACTGAAAATTATAATAGAGCTGGGTTGATCTTGCTGAAAGAAAGAGAGAAGAAATATATATTCCTTAATATGAAAGGTAGATGGCTCAGGAAAAGTTTTGATTTGTTTATACACTGTCTACTATAATGATCTCCTTTCATTTTAAACACCTCCCCCCCTCCACCACCCCCCAAGGTATTTTCCAGTACTAAAGTAGTTCAAAATTAAATTGTATTGGACGTAGGGCTTGAGAGACTCTAGGACTGGATGGTTTTTCATGCAATCTAACCTAAGTTGATTAAGTTTGGACAGGAGTGTGCATATAGTGTATTTCCCTTGTCGTGACAGTCCACCTCGGACTTGCTTCTTTCATTCCATTCTACATTAAAAGAGGGGAAAGATGATACTTATATAATTTGTGTTTGAGACACAGGAGACAGCAGAAAACTGAGTTTAGTCTCCTGCTGAACTGTGAAAGATCAGATCTGTTCTTCTAGAGCATCCACAAAATTTCAGATCACCAAGTTTGGGCTACAGATAAATTTCACAAATGAGTCTCTATCAATTGATGTGTAAATTGGATGTTTCTTGAAATGTTGCTTACTGTTTTGCAACAGGAATTTGCATAATATTATAACAAGGGAGATGCACTGTGGCTATCTCTCAAGATGTACTGATCGCATTTTCTTCCTATTCATATGTGTTGGAGAAGAGTGGGGATTACAGTACTATAGTGAGAGCTCAGTAACTAAACCATCATTTTAAATTCTTATACTATCGACACATATTTCCTCAGCTCCAAAACTGTTGTCTTTCTGCACAGATAGTTAGACAATTAGAAAATATAACTTGAAGCTCTTTTCTTATCATTACTTCAAAATAAAAGTTTTGTTTGTTAGTAGTACAGTATTTTCCTACATGTGATGTATGAGAGAGAAGAACAGCCCTGCATAGTGAAATAGCAATGACTTAAATTAACATTAGTGAGAGCTAATTTATTGTATATTTGCTGCAGGAAATAGTGTGCCTCATAGGCATGACTATACCTCTGTTTTTGTGGACAGACAATTTTCCTTTAATCTTGACAAAAAATAATAATGGGTTAGCATTACATGACATTTAAAGCTTCATGTCATCTATAGGACAAAGCACACTAACAGTACTGTCATCTGCAGTATCTTAGCTTCTTGCACTGTATGTGGTTTATTGAGAATATAGTGTTTCTTCCAATACTTAGAGTGAAAGACTGGTATTTGAATTAATGGATTGTGTTATTGCTGCTGTCCCCAAGTGTTGACAGTGCTTGCAAAATTAATTTTAATATCATTTTCTGATCTTGTATTTTATATCTGATTATCTTATGTGGTAATTGTTTTAATTAATTATATTTGAGGCATAGTTCATATTTTTATTCAAACATTTTTAAGCATTGATGATTCTTAAGAATTTAGAAAGCCTCAGTCCCTAGTGGTACTGTGGCAATGCATTCTATAGCTATGGATAGTTATTGGACTACATCTAATTTGTGAGAAACACTTTAAGGTTAGTTAAGTGTGGACAGGGCCATTAATCTCTTGTACCTGCAACCTCTGGTTGACCCACTCCACAGAGAAGCAAAATAAAAGCCTGCCTCATTTTCCAAGCTGAAAATATTAGGCACAATATTTGTTGAAACGTAGTCGTTCTTTGTTATGATCTTTGCTTTTCCTGAAACTGGAATATACTTCAGCCTTCTGAAGCTTAACCTAAAGGCAGTTAATCTGAATTTTTATTTTTTCTCCAAGTTTTCTAAGGAGTTCAAAAGAAATGAGTTTTACTTTGTGGCTGTTATACTGTCATCTTTGAGTAGAAATTCATACATCTACTGTCTCAGTGTTTGTACTTACTTCTGGGAAGAAAACTAGATACATTTCAATGTCTGTTTAATATAGCCTCTGTATTTAAAATATAAGCATCTGGATTAGATAAATCAAAAATACACAGCGGGGTGGTTTTGTTGTTGTTGTTGTTTTGGTTTGGTTTCTGTTTTGGTTTAGTTTTTTGTTTGTTTGTTTGTTTTTTGTTTTTCATATAGTAAGTGACTTTGACCAGAATTCTGCATTTCATCTATATTTCCTAAACACTTTAAAAAAAAAGAGTCCCCATCTCTGTTTTACATTTAATACACAACTTTGGCACAAGATTGTACATCATATTTATTCATTTTAGTGACATATAATATATGTTGAAAGTTTGAGTGTCAAGCAATATTTAACATGTAATAATAGAATATTTAATTTGATCATATACCCAACTCAATCTTCGTATGAATTTTTAATTCATAACTCAATTTATTCATCTACTGAGTCCATTTTCCTGATTATTGCTAACAAAAAGTTCACACAAGTAGTTTTCTTCGAATTTAATAATCCAGAGAAGGACCTCTGAGCACGTTTCCCATGTTTGTATGCTAAATCTTCAGAATCTCATTATAGCTAGCAACGTGACTCTTACCACTGAAAAGCAGCAGTTAAGGTCAATAAGCCTGATGTACAGTCTGAATCTAGCAACCATCTTTTTTGAAGTCCTGGGAATAAAAAAACATTTTTAACTTAGGTTAATTATCTAACATAGAAACTTGTTTACAGAAAGACGACTGATTATTGAAACTCACGCTTAAAATCGAGAGATCTAGAAGAACAAAAGAGCTATGTAAACCGATATTTGTGGTTCTTTTGAACATAATGTGCTGTACTTTCACCATATACTTTCATTTAGTTGTCTGTGTCAGCCTTAAAGAGTGCTGCCTATGTTGGTTAATTTTCATAGGTTCCTAACTTAGGCAAGACTTTGAGGATAGTGAGTACAGAATGTTCCTGACTAGCGCCTTTGGATTTATCCCTGGCTATCATTATAGTATCAGTCACTCATGTAGTTATTTCTTCTTGTTTTTGTCTGGGCTTAGAGCTGTTTTTTTTCCTGACTTACAGCATGGCCATTCAGGAGTAGTACTCAATTTTTCCCTTTCATTTAAATTGTAACAAAATATATTTTATTAATAGCTTTTCTAGTCCCTATATAAATGCAATTGTCCTAACAGTTTCTAGATGAAACACCTTTTAAAAGGACATTCTTCAGACAAGAAAAGGCATAGAAACACATTCTTGCACACTCTACTAATCAAATATCAATATTTCAAATATTCGTCTTCCTAGATGTAGTCATAAATTTGTTCTCCTAATCAGTGTGTATGTCAGGACCAGTAAATGTCTTTAATGCTTGAGCAGACAGTGACCCTTCTCCAGTTTTGTTTTGTTTTTGTTTGGTTTGGTTTGGTTCTAGGGAGTCTGAAGATAACAATTTTAGTGGTAGTTGGAAAGCATTTCTTTTTCTGCTGAAATTGAGTTTTGAGAGAAATCCATATATAGATTTATATTTGCACACGTGGAATTTTCTTGTCATGTAGACTTTTTGGAGGTTTCTAATTGACCTGTAGTTTGGTTCTTTCACGTTTCTGTATTCATCCAAGGGCTGTATTTCCCGGAGAGCAAGAATGGAAAATGAACCAAGTCCTTCCTCATGCTGAATAATTGCAGTGCATCAGGGCAGCTGAAAGGCTTCTTTTTGCCATAAGAATGAGCTGTAAACCCAGCTTTTGGAGAAGAGTGGGTGATTCTCTGTCCTCTATCAGTTCTTGGCTCCTACATTTGAGCAGTGATTACTGTATTACAGCAATTGGTGCTAGCTGAATCCACATATTTGCATCCGAGTACATAGAGGTGTTTGGAAGAGAAGGCAATGTTCAGGCAAGGCAGGCTTTTGACTTGAAAAATGCTATCTCAGAAGTAATTTTGTGTGTATGATTAGAACAGTTTTAACAGAATGTATTTTATACACAATAACATCTTGTGGTCTACATGGAAAAAATCTTTGAAAAATATTTTTGCTTCTGAAAAGAGGTAATATGTCAAATTCACATACAATACTTTAACCGAAAGCACATCTATTTATATTTGTATATTTGTTCCTATATAATTCCATAAAAATGATCTTTTTAGTTCCCTTTTTACTGACTACAAATAAGCAACCCACTTTTCTCTTGTCCGTATTGTTTTTTCCCCAAAATACTTTGATTTCAATATATTTCAGCAGTTGAAGGCGTTAGCCTACTTGTTTTTCTTAGATCTGGTAATAGATTTGATTTCTGGCAAGTACATAAATGCATGTGTCATGTCCAAGTAGAGAAGGGTTCATTTCTGTGGTTATTAGGTGAATATAGTTGTTACATTATTTATTAGTCCTGCAAAATTGGAAGTCATCATTAGCAGGACTTTTTATACTTTTGAATTAGCAGTAATAGGATTTTTCTGAATATCTTTATAGTCGATATCTGAAAGCCGCACTTTTCTAACAGCAGCTTGCTACTGAACAATAATGCATTGAAATTAGACAGGCAGTAGATTCATTTATATTAATGTAAATTTAATATTTATATAGAGAGCTCCTCAATTCTGTCAATAATGGAATGTGTTACACTGCTACGCTCAACACCATCAAAAAAGAAATGGCACAGTGTGATATGCTGCTCCTGATAGGCTTGTCATTAAAAAAAAAAAAAAATACCAAAGCAAACCAAACCAAACCAAACCCTTGTCTAAGTTAGCCACTCTGCTGTTTTACAAAACAAGGTAACAAAAATACAATCTGCAACTGTGAAATTGTTTGATCAGTTAATTGGGAAATTATTAACATTTCATTTGAGAAAAAGATTGTTTAGAAGAACTGAATAATTCAGGGACTTTTTTGTCCCTTCCCAAGAAAATCTGCCCATAGAGTGCAAGAAGAGACGAATCAGTATAACTTACAGCAGCATATGGTATTCATCAACAGTACGATTTGCTTTTAACTCACTGGGAAGGCTTTGGACTTCGCATGAAGTGTTTGGGAAACTAGCCAAGGACAGATGAATAATTCTCTTTCGTTTATCAAGAACGTATACAAAACCAATCCTTTACCTTGCACGTACAGAGTGGTATCCAGATTGCTTATGCATGTATATTTACATATGTTAGAGCTTTTCAATATAGATGGCTTGAATTTGAGCTAAGAAAAATATCGGATACTTTTTTTTTTTATAAGCCATCAGATTTGTGCCACAGCCTTAATCAAGTCAGATTTGAGTGTTCTGTGTATTGCTAAGTTTCCAGGGATGGGCCTCACATTCACATCATATGTTCTTTGGTGCAGCCTTGCTAAGGTTGGAGTTTTCCTCTCTTTTTTTAAAACCTTGGAGCTGGGGAGCTGAAGTGGACTTGGAAGCCGTGGATATATTCACAGAACAGGGACATTAGGCAACAGCACGTAATTGTTTCCTGAAGAGCCTCACTAAATCATCTTGGTTCTAACGTAAAGGGATCGTTAGAAGCATAAAGGTGATATTTAAGTCTGTCTGCCCATTTAGTCTGGACTTACATGGTGATATTGTTCTGTAGTAATAGCAGGTGAAGGGTCATGGGTTGTGGACATCTTTCTGCAGCAAAGAGACCGCAGGTTCGTTTTTGGATGGTAGCTTGTGAGCAGATCTCACTCTGCACCTTTTAGTCTGTGTGTGAGACTTAAAGTGCTTAGATGTTCTTAAGGAAATATCATGCCACCAGCTGGCAGCAAGGAGTGTGCCCATGAATGGAATACTTGTAAAAGAGGGGTCTTGGGGTACTGGTGACCCCCAGCTGCACTCGCAGTCCCACAGGTTTTGGTACTCACTCTAATGATAAGATAACATCTCACACATATGGGGTGATATTCTAGGGTCTTCTACCTGCTTTGGGGCTCATCACTCTAGGAAGAGGTCAGCTTGACCCACTATCTCTGGCATGAAAGTGAGAGTCCCAAGTCTGCATTAGAGACATAATCTTGTAGGGCTAGCTCTTGGAAAGGTGGTGGTGGTGCTGCAGACTTTCAGGTCCATTGAAGTCATTGGGGGTGATTTATACTGACTAAAGGAGTTTTAGAGATGAACTCTTGGGTTTAAAATTACATATATGTCATTAAAGCCTTAGAAATAAGCAAATTGTTGAGTATAAAAGAGGTGTAGATGAGTTCCAAACACCTATTAAATGGTGCCTATTTACATCATAGGTTATGCACACGCTGTATGTATGCATGCAATATACCCGCATGCACATCCAGTGCTGTTATCTCAGGTTTCCATGAGATGCTGGGGAGTGTTATGTGAGTAGCTACCACTCTAGAGGAGAGTAGAGGAGGGGTGCTCTATAGCCTAGGGTATGCCAAAACATGAGGAAATTTGCTGAGTCGCAATTGCCACACTATGGATTTTGGAAGTCAACTGTTGGAATAAAATTTATCTTGCCCTTCTGCCTCTTTAATATTTCTGAGCCTCAGTATATTGAGCTGTAAAATGGAGATAATGTCAGTGTATCCCCTAGAAAGCAGTGTTTTATTTATCTACAGATTAAGATTTTAAAGTGGGAAAATAGCTTTAGAAGTGCAGAGTACACTAGTCAAATTAATACTAATAGATAACTGTTGTTAATGCTGAAAGTGCTGGAGTTCAGAATTGTGAAGTTGAAATGCTGTTGCAGAATAAACTCCCATGTGGCAGACATAGCCAGAAAACAACCCTATGGCTATTCAGACAAATACTGCAAGAACTGTACAAGAAAACATGGTCCAAGTATATCAAATTAGATAGAGAGCTCACAGCTTTCTCTGTATAGTTCAAATGTAAATGAGAAGAGAATTTTATTTTATTATTGTTTGTCAAGGCAGTCTCGTAGGTAATATTTTGGACTTTTTTCATGTCATGTGTCTGCAGGTTCTGGAGGAAAAATTTTTGTTATATAAATAAGACAAGATGTCTGGGTTACTCCTTGAATCTGGCTAATTTCACACAAGCACACAATCTGTATATTTTTAAGTCTTCTGCAGTATCTTAAAAAAAAAAAAAAAGGAAGTAAAGACCGTTCACATGATTTTTGAGTAAATAGGTATCAATAATAGACAACCTAGGTTAGACATGGAGCTGTGGTTTATCAGAGTAACTCAACTGCAGTTAATTTACATTAGGAGTGAATGTACTTTAGCTGGAGACAGCTAAAGTTGTGGACATCTCTCAGCCCTGGTAGTAGGCACAGAAGTATCTGAGACAACAGGAGGATCATTGAAGAATTCTACAAGTTCATGCAGCATGGACAGGATGATATATTATGAAAGTTCAAGAGTAAATTAAATAATTTTTTCATTGTATCTTATTATGGGAAAGTTATTTCAAAGGTTTCTGCTGTCTTTAGGGAAATGCACTAATTTTAGATCCTGAATGTTTTTCCCTTGAACTGTGAGTAATTGGCCTTGAGTGGCACAGGAAATGGTAAAGGGCAGCAGCCAAAGCTGCTGGAAAACAGCTGATGTCTGAGTTTTCTGAGCAAAAGCACAGCTGCAAAATGCTTAAAATTAACAGTGTTTAACAGTGATTTGAGCCAGCTCCTCCACTGATGTAAATCACTCTGTATCTGCTACTGCAGTGGTGCTCCTCTGACTTAAACCATTGTAAACTGTCTAGGAAAAAAATAGCCAAAACAACTTTTCTGAATTGCTTTTCTTCAGCTGAAAATCAAGATGCTGAGTCTTCTCTGATTTTGCATAAAACTAGCTCTGCTTCATTGGCATTACTCTCTACTCTCACTATTCTGACTCTGAAAAGAATCAGACCTGTTCATGTTGGGTCATTTTAAATGATCTTCCTTGATTATTTGGCACTAGTATGATACCCTCAACCAGTGCAGTTGCTTTTGAAAAAAAGCTGGATAATCTACAAGCAGTTCTCTTCTTTACAGCTTCTAGGTTTCATGGAATTTTATCCATAAAAAAACAAAAACAAACAAACAAAGCCCTCCAAAACAACAACAAAAAGGAAAATAAATGTTGTCTGGATGTAATAGACTAATTTTGACTGATTTTATAAAGTAATGTAAAGAACACATTACATACACATTCCACCGCATAGCTGAAAGTTCTGAAAATAAGCAGAGAAAAGGATAGCAAAGATGTGTAAAGTTAGCTCAAGACCTAAATTGTCCTTTGCTTAGAATTCAATTGTGAAGTTACAGCTGACAGGGATGTTAATACCAGGTTCATATTAACAGGTAGAAACAAGGAATACAGGCTTTTACTGAAGAACAGAGAATCAAGGATGCAGTGAGTGCATATTCGAGAGTAGAATTTGGTGAGTGACCTCTATGATAGATCTCTAGAAAGAACCAGATAGAGAATTTTTTGATGACATGCTTTCATACTAGAACATATTCTGAGCTAGAAGTTAAACACACCAGAAGCAAATTCCAAACTTTTAATTAAACATTTGTCAGGAAAAGATTTTCAGCTCCAGAATGGAAACTGTTCTCAAAACCAGAAAGGGGGATCCTTGGATTGTCTGGTTTGCTTGCATTTGTCTCCTTCCCCTGTTTTGAAAATTGTCTTATTATAGGATGTTGATCTTTTCATGCTGAATAATCAGATTTTCAGTTCTTGCTGTGTTTTCAAGTATATATAGAACTACCAATAAGAGGCTTTGGAAACTGCTCTTAACAGTAAACAGTTTGTTTAAAATAAGCTTGAGTCTTTTTTTTTTTTACTGATTATAGAATCAAAGAATCATAGGAACACAAGGTTGGAAAGGACCTACAAGATCATCTAGTCCAACCGTCATCCTATCACCAATACTACCCACTAAGCTACTAAATCATGTCTTGTAGCACCTTGTCCAGGCGCTTCTTGAACATCGCGAGGGTCGGTGACTCTACCACCTCCCTGGTAGGCTGTTCCAGTGCCTGACCACTCCCTGAGAGAAAAAGTTTTTCCTGATATCTAATCTAAATCTCCCCAGGTGCAACTTGTGGCCATTTCCTCGAGTCCTAGTCGTCTCAGCAGAGATTTAATCTACCCAAATAATTAGCTCGGTGAGTTCTCAGCATCGCTTTTGTTTCAGGCCATTACACCTCAGACACTAGGAAGTACCTTGCACATGCTAAATATAAGAAAAAAATCATCTTTAAATTCCAAAAGGTTTATGTTATGGTAGCTATCCTACCTTCATGCATATACTCTTGTATACTAAAATTATTCCGGTATCCTAATATTACTCTCATACATCTTAGTATTATTCTTGTATACTAAAGTTATTATGTTTCACACTTATTTTTTCATGCCAATAGTGTTTTATGTTATTTCTGTAAGATGTGTGTAGCGAAATTGAAGATCCATTGCTTTAAAGGTGTTGCACCAATCTAGTCTAACATGCATGTAGACTTAGATTTCAAACGGAAAGGGATTTGGGAGATTCAGGATGCAAGATGATGTACTGTACTTCTCATAGTTGTTCTAGAACTTTATTCAGCTCACCAGTTTTTCCAACTTCAAGCATAAGATTTAGCTTAGATTTAGCACACTTAGCATAGAATCAGACAGAGTCCAGATTTTTTCCTAAGGGAAGTTTGGGCTGTGCTTTTACCTGAATTTTCCATTCAGACATTTCCCAATGGTGAGCCATCCTCTTTCCAGTTCTTCCATGCAGCTCAGGGATATCACCTTCTGTGATTCCCCCAGCAGCTGGAAGTACATCAGCAAGGGGGCAGAGATGGGTCCTGTGCTGTAGGTTGCTTGCTTGAGCTTGTACGTAACATATTCAGAGCAACAGAGGAAATCATGTAAATAGAGACCTCCAGACTCTGCCACAAGGAGCTGGCCTGCTACCGTGTTCCAGAACTCTTCTCTAAACACCCGTTGAACCTCTTAAAAAGTAGGTTTCTTCTTACACAACCATTAATACAGCTTTTTAGTTTGCTTTCTTCCAAGCTACTTTCTTCCTTAAGTTGCAAGTGCAAAAACACTGGCTTGAGATAATATTGTTTTTAGGAAGAAAAAGCCTCGCATATCAGTAATAGGCAATGCAGTCTCAGTTAAAAGGAGGACCTCTTTTCAGTATTTTGTGGAGAGTTGCTGTTGGAAGAATACATTTCTTAAAACTAATTTCTCCGTTTAGGACAGGCTTTCATTGACAGCTACACTATTTAGTGTTGCCTTCAAAAGTTTTATGTAATTTCTTCCTTTGTGTGTGGAATGGATGAGACAGAAGATGTATATTGAAAAAATCGGAAAATACTTCATTTTTACCCTCCCGGCTAAAAGTATTTCTAGATGTGAATGCAAAGTAAATGAAAATCTCAGGGAACTTTGAAGTCAGCTCCAGCCCATTCGTTACATATAATCCTTATATGAGAGATTCTTAGTGGCAAAAGTAAATTTTGGAAACAATATTTATATTTTGACCTCCATCTCCATCTAGTGTCTGTGACTGTTATTAACAAAATCATCCATCTCTTATTGTCTCATTCTGATTCCTTTCCTCTCCTCTACCTCCAGCACATAGCAGAAAAAAAATCTGCTTTTTGCATAGCACTGACTTTCCTCTACTGGTAAAAGACATTCATTTTTAATGAGCTGCAATGTTTTGGATTTTTGTGGCTAACATACAAATGTCCCTACCTCCCTATTCTCCAGGAATTAACAGATCTAGCTACTGAACCGACAGTGAGCCTCTTACACTTACAATAGCTAATGTTAGGCCACATTTGTCCTCAGACTCTTGCAGTGTCAAATACCATGACTTTTTGGTAATGCTTGACTTTTTCATGAGTCATACATCAGTAACTTGTATTTGTAATAGTACTAGTGAATGAACTAGCATCAAATTATCTTCATGTCCTAGTACTTTTTGTTTTGATTCTTTGATCTATGTGACAGTTGTAATTGACATTTTTATTAAAATCTGAATTTAATGACAGTTTAAAGACAAACAAGCAAAAATAAAAATATAAAATAAAAAACTTATAAATGGGCTCACATTTGAAAAGCTTTATGCCAAGAAAGGTAAAGGCAAATTTGCGTATCTGAGTGTCTCAAAATACCATGAAACTCATTCCTTTTTAAAGTAAATAGTGTTAAGTCACCAAAGTATGGAAGGTACAGTTCAAATTATTCCAAAGATAAGAAAGATAAATAATAATAACCCAATAAAATACCAGCATTTGTGATTCTCTTTGATGGATATTTAATGTAAAAAACACTGTTCCCTCTCACAGGAATCCAACTTACTTTATCTGTGTAAAATTGCAATATTGGAAATGAAATAACAGTAAAATTCAGTAGTAGTCGGTGGTTTTATTTGTTTGTTTAAGATTCCTCCCTTCGAAAGAATATTATCTCTCTTTTGCAAAAGCTTTCAGTTTTATTCCTATCTTTTAGGGAAAACAAAACAAAACATTTTTAAAAAATACATACGCTCCATTACTTTTTATAAAATCATGGTTGGTTGTGGATAGTATCTTCTGTACGTCAGGAGACTGTCAACATTTAGAACATTCAGAAAAGCGTATCTCAGCTTACAGAAAACAACTGCTCTGATGCATCAAATACCTTAAAATGTGAATACTGTTTATTCTTCATAGTGACTTTGGATGGCTTCCATGAAAGAGATTCCATGAGAGATTTATCTTTTAGAGGACTTGAAGAAAAACTATAATACAGTTTGTTTGTTTGTTTGTTTTTGTATTTTCTAATTGCCTATTTGCTCTTTATTTCAATATTCCACTCTTTCTACAAGCTCCACAATTAAGAATAAGCATTTACTGGAAAATTTAAGTGGATGCCATAGCAATAAGCTGTATGTCCACTCTCTGATTTTCAGTGAAATGGTAGTTGTATATTCCAGTTATGTCCTATGTCTTTCGGGGCTTGAAATATGCACTCTAAAATTCACTTCTCTATGCTAGTTTTATCATACTTGCTCTATATTTCCATTCAGCTGTTACTCATATTCTCATGAGATTTGCTTTCAGGCATTTTTAAGCACAGTTATGAAATGAGGGAAAGTTGAATTAAATTACAAATGAAATGTGTTAACTTGGTATCAGGGTAGATGGCAATTGCTGTACCTTTTCAGCAATGTGGCCCCAAAATAATCTTGCATATGTAAAAAATGCATCAAAAATCTAAACTGTGGGGGTGAATGAAAAAAAAAAAAAATCTAGGCAAAAGCAAGACAAAGTATTTGTATGAAAAGATGCTAGAAATTATTTTGCTTAACTCAGTTTGAGTAAATAGGAACTACAGGGAGAGAATAATTATGAATTTTATTGCTTAGTCATGTCTTCATCCAAACAGAAATTGCAATGGAGTTAATAGCTCAGCGAGGGATTTTTTTTTTTCTTTTTAAATGGAGAAGTTGTCTTGTAGCCCAAAAGCCTAGGGGAGTTTTTATGCAAAAATCAAATCTAAAATTCTTTTGCTTGCTATAAGGATTCAGCACTGACCAAAACAGAGTGAGAGAATTAGGTTGTCATAGAAATGCTTGATTTTCTCAAAAACTCTTGTCCTGGTACACAAATCTTCAGTTTTTGATTTTATTTTATTTCATTTCATT
>VXAL01000658.1:0-15143 GCA_013399475.1 Chauna torquata | reverse complement strand
GTCATACCTTGCAATCTATCTTCAGAAGACTGTTCTTTAATTTGCAGATAGTTAGAATGTTTTAGACAGCATTTTGATTTTGTTCAGGTGGCTATCTAATAATATGTGTAGAAAAACTTGAACTAATTCAGACTAAGTTATTGAGCATTTAAAAAAATTTATGCTAAAGGCAATGTTAATAAATACTAGAGTGGCTGAAAAGAGTTTGTTTGAGCTGTACTCTGGCCAGTCATGTAATTGCAATGTATATAAAACACTGTGTTTCTCTCCCGTCTTCATACAGGATCCAGTCAATAACCAGTAGTGTAGTTTAGAGAGCTTGCACGTCCCAAACTTGCAGAGAAGTTATTCATACCATTCAGTGGTGTGAATGGTACGAATAGCCCCAGCGTTCCTTGTCCCAAATTTCTGTTTATTCTTCTGGAAAGAACGGTCCATATTTTCTATAGAGGTCCTTGTGGTAAAGCAAGGAATAACATTCAAGACCTAAAAGAATTCTTACTAGTCCTCTTCTGCTATAAAAGGTTGTCTCAAAAGATGTGAGGTTGAAAGGGAAATCATCAGCAAAGAAGGACAAAGGAATAAGCTTACAAAGGCGCCAGAACAAAAGGAGTGCCATTTATTTGCATTTGGATGGACATGCTAAGTCACACAAATGTTTTTGAAGGTGTTGCCAGGGGAATATCTATGCAATACATAAGATGTGTATTGGTCTGACAGCACCATGCAGGAAGGAAGTTTTCAGTGGACCCTTAACTGGATATCACTTACGCATCCTTAGTAGTTTTCCTAGCAAAGTTAAGATATCTGGCACTGAAAGTTTCCATGTGAGGAAGTAATTTCTGGCAGACAGGGTAGAAGTTGTGACTGTAGCCAGAGCATGAAATCTATTGAACATGCACTGTTGGCAGATGGTCTGCTGGGGACCATAGCCAAATGACCCATTTTAGAAATTTTGACTTTGGCAGCAGTTTAAGAGCAAGTGCAAAATCTTACAGACAAATTCTTGGCAGTATCCTTTGCTGTATACAGATAAGCACAAAGTCTTGACTGTGGCTTTAAGGCCCTTACATAGATGCTACATAATAATTGTTTCTGTGCCCTATATAATGTGTAACTTTTTCTTTTTTATTAGGGTAAAACTGTTACCTTAAAGCTAAAGAATGTGAACTTTGAAGTAAAAACAAGAGCTTCAACTGTACTGTCTTCTGTTTCTACTGAGGAGGAAATATTTGCTGTGGCTAAAGAGTTGTTAGGAACAGAAATAGACAGCGTTGCTCCTCACCCTTTAAGGATAAGACTTATGGGTAAAACTTCTTTTAAGAGCTAGATCTTGTAGTGTATCAAAGTAAGAGACTGTACTCTAAAGTAAAGTTAATATAAATGGATTTATCCTTTCTCCATTACCCTAGTGGTTTTGCAAAGTGAAACAGCTCTGGAATGCTGAAGAGTGACTCTGGAATGTTTTACTAATTGATGTTGTACCTTTCCTACCACCTGATAGCCCTGGAACAATATACATGTTGGCATGAGAGAGAATCTTACTGCATAGCATTTCTTAATTCTCCTGCCTTAAAAAAGTGTTTAAATCTGCTTTGCAGTACAACAACAATTAGTTTCTATACATAACCTCTTAGAAATAAATGCTTTAAATAAAAGTGTTTAAATTTGAAGATGTTATGTTCTGCAAGAAATTTGAAAAATTCTGTCAGAAGTAAACTGTGTTCTGAATCTAAGACCTGTGCATTTCAGGTGCTTTTCTCCTGTTTGAACCATTCATTGATATATAAAACTTAGTTATCTGTGGTGTCAGAATGTGCTGAAGGAAAAAATAATTTGATG
This sequence comes from Chauna torquata, assembly GCA_013399475.1. Lineage (NCBI taxonomy): Eukaryota > Metazoa > Chordata > Aves > Anseriformes > Anhimidae > Chauna > Chauna torquata. Next base: position 13,301 of record VXAL01000658.1, on the reverse strand, counting down.
TGGAAACATGATGCAAAACTGTCTTTGACTGAATTCTACATAACTGTGTCAAGTTTATAGTCTCATGTTGTGGTGCAATTAGTTAACACTTTGTGGGTATTTAAGTTAATAATAAAGTTGCACAAGTCTTCGGGTCTGATAAAATTGAATGGACCTTATGATCCATTGTTAGCATTTGCAGGTACTGTAGCTTCTGTTTAGAGGAAAAAATACACTTCTATTAAGTGGGTGTATACACCTCAAAAAGGTGTTAAGGTGTTAAGTATCACCAAATTTTCAAAAAATTGGTAACTTGTAACTTTGTTTTTCATTTTCATCATTAGGTGTACGAGTATCAGGATTTCTAAGTGAAGAAGAGAAGAAATACCAACAAAAAAGCATTACAAGCTTCTTAAAATTGGGGAAAGAAGTTGGTTTTCCTAGGCTTCAGTCAGGGAAATCCAACCAAGAAAATTTCACAAAAAGTTCAGAAGCATCTTCCAGAGGGAGTTTTTTTGATAAAAAGCGAGCTGCAAGGCAGCTAAACGGTTACAATCTTTTTCCAAATGAAAATGTAGGTAAGCAGCTTGTTAATGATACAAAATCATCAGCAAATTTTGTGGAAGAAACAAATGAGGTCACAGACTTGCACAATTCTAATGTGTGTAAGATCTTTACCTGCCCTGTTTGTTTTGAGGAGCAAAGCAGTAGTAATTTGGAAGAGCTTAATAGGCATATTGATGAGTGCCTTGCTGGGAGTCTTGTTAAAGATACTGCGGAAATATCAAAGAATGGCAATTCAAGAGAAAATACTTTTAACTTTTTTCCACACTGTAAAAATGAAAATGTTGATGCCTTTAAAAAAAGTAGAACAGACCAATTAACAGGAATAGGCCAGTCAGCAAGTACGTCTGACAATTCTGCTAGCAATGGCACAGAAGAATTCACTCAAGTAATATCTGATGAACCTTACAGAGAGAGATGCCCTGGTGATCTCAGTTATATTGCTAGAAAAGCATGTATAAAACAGTGTCTCTTTCCAAAAAGACTTTCAGAAGAGAATGCACAACACTTTGGAAAGGCAGAGCATACAGAAGAAACTAGTTCATCATGTTCCTTTGAAGCCAAAGACAATATTCTTGTTTGTCCAGTTTGTAATTCAGAACAGAAAACTACCGATCTTATGTCATTTAACAGACATGTAGACGTCTGCTTAAATAAAGGTCTTATCCAGGAGCTGACAGAAAAAAAAAGCCCTCCTAAGACGTATGATATGGAAAATTCAAACAGAGCTGGTGAGTATGCACATTCGGATGTATTTGGTTGTTCAAATTGTCCACTTGTGTAACACCAATAATTTGGTAGTGGTACACCTTGAACTTTTCAGGACTTTGATGTTTTTACAGTAAATTAATTGGAGTAAAAAAGAAAAAATGGGAAGGAAAAACTTTATCCAAAACTGTTCTTTTAAAGTTCTGCTATGTATGTAATTTCTGCAGCACTTTTTCTATATTGAAGTAATTTATTTTGGTTGTTCCCAATTACTCTTCAGGAGGTTTGAGCAGAGGACAGCAGTGCCCAAATCCATTACAAGGAACAAAACGGTAAGGCTGTTCTGGAAACTGAGTATACAACTCATATTTTAAAATAATCAAGTTTAAAAAAAGAAAATCAGTGTTCAAGTTGTATAAATGTATATTGTATATGTTTCCCTCTTACTTTTTTTTTTTTTTTAATTTTAGATCTGGACTAACAACTTTGCAGTCAGTATCAAAAAAGGCCAAGTCAAGCAATTCCAAGCATACAATTGAAATGTTTTTTAAATGACTGTGTAGCAACATTCTCCATATGAAATGTTTCATAGTGTTTTATGACTGCATATTAATTTAGCATTGTTGGTAGGCTAGATTCAAATGGAATCTGGCTGGATTCAAACTGGAGCCATTGCATACCTGTGGTGCCTGTGTAAAAAGAACATGATGTTTGAGGTAGAAGAAGAGATACAACTGAGGTCAATTTTCAAATTTCAAATTATTTTGAAAACAATTACTTATTCTTCAGTTGTTTCCGAGAAATGAAATTTGCTAGCACTTAGTTTGTTTTTATTGGACATGTGAAACTTTGTTAGAGTTACCAGTAGTCTCATGAATTGTCTCTGCTGTTCAACAAAATGGAACAGGTTGATTAGAGCTGCCATGGAGCAAGTCTTCAGGGCAAGCTCCCAAGAAAGTAGGAATCATTAGCTAGGGTGCCACATAGTGGTTACTGACAGCCCTCTTCGCAGATCTTAACCTGCCATCCTGTCTGCAAAGCAGAGAGTTGGACGTGGAAGCCACAGTTGCTCAGGCTGATAACTCCTCAGACAATTGAACACCAAATTAATTTGTGTTATTAGCTGCGTGATAACGTAGAAGAGCTGAATTGCTTTATTTCAGTTCTTATGGATGCCTGTTTTGTCAGTGGACACAAACTAAATGATCTTGCAGCTTCAAAAAGAAAAGATCAAGAATTCAGAGTATAGTCAAGCTTTCGTTGTCGTCACTGAAAATGACTTCAGTAAGAGGTGATGGACCAGCTCTGAAGGGCTCATTGTGATGAGATGCAGGAAGACTTCAATGATATCAAAGATGTTAATAAACCCGATGATGAGAGAAGGATTCTCAAGGTTAGTTTGATCCTTGGCCTGAAGACTGAGAACTTCAATTTGCTTTGCAATTGTTAAATTGGTACCTGTCAGTAGGACTAAATTTACTATAAGTAAATGTGTAATAATAGTATAAATAATGTATAAATATGCAGTGTGCTGAAATGAAGAAACCTTATGGTTTATTTAAAATTATTTTGTATTTTTGAATAACTGATATTTTGTGAGTATATATGTGGAAGGAGGAAATTGTGCAAATATTTTAAAATACTCTGTATAGATATTCTTCTGTTGACACCAAATTGCTTAAATGTAGACATTTTATTATAATTAATTTATGATAATTGTATCTATCTTAGAAGTTATACAATGACAAACCTTTGAAATATAAACTTTTTAAAAAGGGTAATCTTTAACTGGCTACAATAGAAGTGTCTGTTCCACTGCTTAACTATATGGGGATTACTTTGGCGTTTGCTTGGTTTTTAAACAAAAGAATGTGTACCTGGTATGTATTAGATGCTCAGGCTATGTCCAGAATGTACTTTTTCACTTCCAAACTTGACAGTATGATTTCACCATCTCCACCTGCTCATCTCTGTTTGCCGGATGCCGCTGTAACTGCATCTCTGTTATTTAAATTCAGTGCTCCCTAATCTGCTTTGGACCAAGTCAGCTGAGCTAGTTCAGACTACTCTGTAGGCTGAGACAGCTGACTTTGTCCAAACAAGGTCACTGAGCAGTGAGCAGTCAGCGTTAGCTGTTCTGCTGACAGAGGTGGGAGCTGGAAACTTCTGGTAGGAAAGACATAAAAGCAACTGATGGAGCAATGACTTAAGCTACCACTGCTGTTTAGAAAGTGAGCACCTGTCCCATTATTGATTTACATCTGTCTGATTCAATAAAGTGTAGAATCTGAATGTTATCTTGTCATTGTGTATTTTTTAAAAATTTGTAATTTTACATGTGTATTACTTAGCAAAAAAAAAAAAAAAAGAACATCTGTAGTGCTTCAACAAATGAAGCTGGTTTCACTTAGCCTAGGAAGTGGTTTTATCATTTGTTCTAAAAAAACAGATTTATCTTTGAGTGTTGTGAAGTTAAAAGCATGGAGTATGTTAGAGTTAATACGGAAATAAAGCTCACAGTGTGATTCTAAAGCCAGAAACGTCTGTCTTTTGAGATGCATGTAAAACGTACATTTTGGAAAGGTCAGTCTGTATGTATAAACAAAGTGCTTGGTGAGACTGGTTTCATGTCTTCCATGTAAATCATCTTTTGTAACTCAGAACTGTATTTTATATTCTTTATGATTTCTTATACCATATTTATTACTGTTTTTTATCTGAAGAGGTCCTTCAGTTCAGGATTAAGTATTGTCAGAAACTTCTGTGATGTGATTTTTTTTCTCAGTTCTTGTGGAGAAAACTGTAAGCAATGTTTTTGTTTCGCATTTTTCTCTGTTACTCATGTTCTGTATTGGTAATAACTGACTTTAACTTAAAATCTGCTTTCATTAGCATCTGGAAAGTCTTTATAGCTTGCCTGTGTCTAACAATGTGTGATGTATTTCTTGTGTGAACCATTCCACACTTGCTATATTCACAGTTCTCAAACACGTTGGTGATCTAGGATGGCTGCAGATGAGAATTTTTGTGTGGTATAAATTTCTCTCTTATTTAAGGTAGATACCAGTCCATTATCTTGAATTCTCTTCTAGTTATGGATGATAGAGAAGAGGATGACATTTCTGTGATCTTAATGTTCTTTCCACCACTTCTGAAGAAAGGAATGCAGACAGCGTATGTATGACCACAAAGTATTTATCTGTAAGGAGTATGCTTGCCGTAAGTGGGACAATCACAGAGATGCCCCTCTAAGAACAAGACTTGCTTGAGTTTGTCTTGTAAATCCTCAGTACCTGAAAACTTAGACTGTAGGGCAACATTCTCATATATAATGTTTCCTGCTGTAGTAATATCTTCATTTACTCTTGGGTTTTGAAATACCTTGTATACAGAATGTCGTACTGTGGTCGGATGTCATGATGACCCATTTTGTTTATTAGTTGTCTGGCATGGGTATCTTAAAAATCTTTGTTTCTAGAAATGTTCCTATTGGGAATATATAAATGCTTTTGGTTATGCAATTTTGTTCTTAAAGTTGCTGAAGTTCCATTTTGAAGTGGCAGTAGTTCTACAGATAGAAACATCAGCAGCACAGAGTTGGGATTTGAATTGCTCTGCCAGTAGCTTGGTCTATATTGGAGTTATTACAGGGTTTATCACATCCCTGTCTCTCTCTTACATTAGAGCATGCAGACCCAAGCAATAGATTGTATCATTGGAGCTGTCAAGAATCATACTGCCTGCAAGTGAGCCTATGGAGCAGCCTGCAGATGCCCTAGTTTGTTGTCCAGCTGGTGTTCTGGGGATATCTGCCATGTCTTTTCTTATTTCCATTTGTGTATATGAGCACCTGTTGAGATTGGGCCTGTCCATTTCGTTGTTCTAATCAGTACTCCTAAGCAAAGGCAGGTTGCAACAGGTAGCTGCAACAAGAGGAGAAGAGATGAGGGGAGGAGAGAGTCCAAGTGTAAGGTGCTACAGTTGCACAGGGTAGCAGTTTGTGCACCGTGTAATTTGGAATCCTACAGAATTCTATTAAAAGTGCAGAGTTTAGTGCACAATTTAATTAAAACATAATAGTTGCTATCTTGACTCTAGCTTCGTCTCACCTTTTACAAGACGAAATTTTTTGCTTCTTCTTTGTGCACTGTTCAGCATGCCTTTGTCTTACTTTACATTTTTTCCTTCGTATTTGTTCTATTTGTTTATGTATTTATAACTATAAAGCTATAATATTTTATGTTAAAACTACTTGTTGTTTTAAATAAAAAGGCACTCTGAGTTCCTACTGTTCTCAGTTCCCGGAAGAGAGGGATCTGTGAAAGGCAAGTAAAGGAGATGTTCCCATAGTTCCTTGCTCTGCACTTTGTTACGGATTCTGCATCTCTGTTAGTTTCTGCATCTGTCTTTTCTGCAGCTTGCTGTGGGACCCTTTGAAAGACTCAATACTGTGGGAAGTTGGTAAAGAATGTGGTAAACTTGCTATTTGTGAAGTTTGAGTGCATGAAGTAAAGTTGTACTGGGAATGTTAGTTAGGAGAACAGGGATATGCTGTGAAATGAGATTGTCGGATGGTAATTAGAACCTGGAACTGACAGCTGTTGTTTCCAGGCTGTAGGTAAAATTATGATCCTGGTTTAAAGATTTATGCTATAACTCATGTTTCCTCCTTTCAGCCTGTTGTGTGAGGTGAACATTGTAATTCTAAAGTTGTCTCTCTCATTTTGAAAAGGAGGGTTAATATTGCAAACAGTGGATCTCTATTACTAGCCTGGTCACCGTATAGAAATAAACCTCTTCCTCTTAAGAAGTTTCACTGGAATGTTTGACTCACAGGAAGCATGTGAAAGTGGTATCTCCATGATTCAGCTATGGCTAAATCAGTTACTTGTTCTTCCTAATCTGGGTTTATTTTTGTGCATTTTTTTTTTCAGCCAAATAACATTAATCTACTGGAAGTACCATTGATAAAATTGTCTTGTTAGACAAAGGTGTATGTGTCAAATGTAAAGATTTTTATGCTTCACAGCCTGACAGTATTAAAAATATTCGAAGGTGAAAAGAACAGTGAATTCTGTTCACACAAAGCCAAGAACTTTCCAGCTTCTCATGCTGCCCTGCCAGCGAGAAGGCTGGGGGTGCACAAGGAGCTGGGAGGGGACAGTACCAGAACAGCTGACCCCGTACCATATTGGCACCATGCTCAGCTGTAAAACTGGGGGGAGTTGGCTGGGGGGCTGCCATTGCTTGGGGGCTGGCAAGGGTTGGTTGGCTGGTGGTGAGCAATTGAGTTGTGCATGACTGGTTTTGTGTATTCTTTCCACTTTTTTTTCCTCACTTTTCTTTTGTATTAAACTGTCATCTCAACCCACGAGTTCTCGCACCTTTTTTTTTCCCCTGAATTCTCTCCCCTGTCCTGCTGGTAGGAGGGGTGAGCGAATGGCTGTGTGCTCAGCTGCCTACTGGGTTAAACCACAGGGGAGTTCGATGGGCGAACTCTTTTGAGTCTTTAAGATTAAATTTGCCATGGACGTATACAGTGTTAATAATCTTGGAAGTTAAGACTGTGTAATTTAATTACAAAGAAAAATTTATAGTGAAGGAACTCAGTGTCTTCAGTTGTGTAAGGCAGAAGAATGATAGTTCTGCATTCTTTGAGCTACTTTTCTAATATTTTAAAATAATATTAGCAATAGCAGATACTATTTTTAAAGTAAAAATTAACGTAGTCACGTTAAAGTCAACAATTTTTATGCCCTGTCTCAGGTAATGATTGTCTACATGAAATGAAATGACCCATGCTGGTTTAAGTAAACGAAACCATGGACCTGAGAATTTCCTGATTAGATAGATCTGAATATGTCAGTTCACTAAAACTGAACCTTTGGTGATGTATGTATTGATTTTGACTAGACCCGGACAAAAACAAATTAAAGTGTTGTCTACCTGAAAATTAACTAAAAGGCTTGTGACTGGCTTAATTACAACTGCTACTGTTTCAGCATGTGCCCAGATTCATGCCAGAAGCACCTCAGCCTGTTGCATCCCAAGAGCATGTCATGCTTGCAGGGTCACTCTCCAATCCAGTGAACCGTGGCCTAAAGCAGAACAACCTCGAGAGCGATTTCCCCCCGAAATGGCCTTCAACCTGCAGAAAGCTCAGCTGATGTGGCCAAGTGATGGAGTGCTGCTGCCGCCGGCAGCGGGGGAGCTGTGCCAGCCTGCAGCCCGGCTGCGCCCAACTCAACTTTGAGCCCCAGGAACCGGTTTTTCAGTGCAGCAGGGAAAACACACCCAATGCAAGAGTAGGGCACCTCCCTTAGCACGCCTGCATGGGGCCCCTTCCCTCAGGTGAGGAGGAAGAGGAGCTGACAGCCATGATGAAGGGGCTGAGCCGTCTGTTTCGTGCCAGGGAGGATGCGATGCATGGAGATGCAGCGGCCAACCACAGCAGCTGTGAGTGTGCGGGGACTGATGCGAGGTCTGGCTTTCAAGCGGTAACCCAGACTATCACGCTGGGAAGTGAGGAGCTGTAGATGTGAGATCAGGAGCTGGGGTTTGACACACCCATCTTCCAAGAGACTGCTGGTCCTGCAGTCTGGCACCCCGCTTTAACTGAAGTTGTCCGAGGGTGTTCGCTGGGGGTAGCCGCGTGCTTGAGCACATGAAAACTTTCACAACCGACTAATGCCTCCACGTTGCGGGGGAGGGAGGCACACAGCAGCTGCGGGGAGTTTTGGTCTCGTTGCACTCGGTGGTGTGACTCGCACTGACGGTAGACTTGAGATTTCATCTTGCAAATTGGTCTGTTAAAGAACGGTCTGCTACAGTGTGGGCTGCGAATAGTGAAGGTGGGTTATTTGTGGAAACCTAGTGGTACTTATTAAACCCTACTGTGACTGTGTCCTGTGATTTCAGTGTGATAATCACTGATCTCTGTTCTTCTGGGTCATGCTTCCTGTTTCCAGGCTTGCAAAAAGGGCAGATAAAGAAATGAAAAGATATCACTGCTGCATTCAATAGATAGTTTTCTCATGAATTCTTTGAACTGGAAAATGATTATTTTAGTAAAAGATTCTTGTGACTCTATGAAAATTCTATGTTAGTCATTTTTTTTTTTCAGTAACAAATATGTCATGGTTTGGGCTGGGATAGGGTTAATTTTCTTCGTAGAGGCTGGTATGATGCTGTGTTTTGGATTTTTAATGAAAATAGTGGTGATAACGCATGGATGTTTCAGCTGCTGCAGAGCAGTGCTTACACAGAGCCAAGGACTTTTTTGCTTCTTGTGCTGCCCTGCCAGCGAGGAGGCTGGGGGTGCACAAGGAGCTGGGAGGGGACACAACCAGGACAGCTGACCCAGACTGGCCAAAGGGATGTCCCATACCGTGTAGCATCGTGCTGAACAATAAACTGGGGGGGCTGGCCAGGATGGAGGGATTGGGTGGAGGGGTTGCTGCTTGAGGACGGGCTGGGTATTGGTCAGTGGTAAGCAATGGCATTGTCCATCACTTGCTTTGTATATTCTTTTATTATGATTAATTATTATTATTAGTTTCCCTTCTTTTTCTTTCCTACGGAACTGTCTGTATCTCAGCCCATGAGCTTTTACTTTCTTTTCCAATTCTCTCCCCCATCCCACTGTGGTGGGGTGGTGGGGTGAGCAAACAGCTGTCTGGTGCTGAGCTGCCTGCAGGGTTAAACCATGACACACGAAAATGCTGATAAATTATTGAAAGATAAAATGTTACCACACCATTAAATACATGATTTAATTTTTGGAAACTGTAGAGTGAAAATAATTTGAGTACATTTGTTGTTATTTTTGTATTTTCCTTCCTTAGAATTCTTCAGTCAACTCAAATTTCTGTTTTTTCTCGTGTTCTTTTCAAGATAATGACAGATTTCATATTATGGATACTACAAAAGGAATTTAAAAATAGGGGAAAATAGGGAAAGATTTGCTGTACAAACTCCTTATAACTCTGTGAGGAGTGAAACTACTGGTTCACTTTTTGACTTTAGTGGGAGTCATCCTTCTTTGTGTTGTTACTCAAAGATGGATCAAGGCCACTTACAATAAAACAAGACTTGAATATGAAGAAATTAAAATTGAAGGTATTTCAGAACTTGTGTTTCTGTTAAGGAGGACTTTCTGTTTTCAAGGACGTCAATAAAGCAGTTTACTTTTCTGCACCTTTTTACTTCCTTGCCTTTCTAAGAGAGAAGAAAGATTGGGATATTCAACAGTGCATTAAATCCTAATATGTGTTCTTCGTAGACTGGACTGTCTACAAAGGAAATCAGCTGATAAAATTAATATTTTTAGTTAGCTCACAAGTAAAATTGAAAATAAAATAAAACTATTTTTATGAAACCTCTAAGACATCGAATCGAACTTTTTGGAAGAAGCCAAGGAAAACAACCCCTCAAAAAAGGCTGACAGCTGCATATGGTTGGTGGGTTGCTGCTGCTGCTTGAAAATCAAGTTATTGGTGATAATGCAAAGAGTCCCAGACTCTGGAGACCACAGCCTAGATAGGAAGTTTCCATACATCTGTAGTCTGACAGCTTTATGCTCTTGTAATTTGATGCATGAAAAAAATCATTTTGCCAAAGCAGCAAAAGATTGTGCAGAAAATGAGTACAGTAGTGTGCCTAATTGCTGCTATTCTTAATACTTCTTAATTCAGGAATTAAAAGAGAGATTGTTAGGAAACATCATGCCCTGAGCAAAAAAAAATAAAAAGTCATGTTGACAGTGTGCATCCAGTTCATGACCTCCAAACAGGAGAGAAAAATCAGTCATCAGTTCTTTGTCAGGGCTAAAACCAAAAGTGTCCTGGCTGTACAGAAACAACAAAGCAAACAAACAAGCAAACAAACAAAACAAAACTCCACTGCCTTCTCTTGTTTCTTGAAGGCAGCATTAAGTAAACTGCTGGGATTGTTCCTGAATGCCCTGAGATGCAACAGCGTTTATCTTTGCATCTGCGTGTAAGACACTTGCAAGTGTTCATCAGCAATCAACGGGAATGAGTGCTGCTGACCTATTAACTAATTGCACCTATTTGGTGCCCAAAGTTTTATTTCCACATTTGCCACAAACTTGCTTTAAACAAGCCTTCCTACAACCGTTGGTTTACCCATGTTTGAAATCAAGATAATGGAAATACTTATTTCTGAAAACTTGAAAACTACAAGTGAGGCATTTATCCTGCAAAGACCACTGTTCATATTGCTGATTTTGCTGTTGGCCACACTCCTTGTCAAAGATGCCATCTGAATGCAACTCTCTTGACATACAGTTTGTTTGAAAGCTTGGAAATAACACATTTTAGACACAGAGAAATCAAGGAAATAGGATTAGCTACATGCATAGTGGTAACTGTTTGTTTTGTATGAGTCTGGATGGGTGTTCTGGGGAATCATCACTGTAGCCTTGACCAGTTCTCATAATCTTCCCACAGGATCTTCTGCCAGCCACCGTTAGAGGCAGAATATTAGTGCGAAGCAGCCTTTGCCCTGACCTGGTGTGACCGTTCTATTGTAGTAACGTGCCACTGGTTTGGTTTGAAAGCCAGCTATTGCCCTTAGTGCTGAAAGCTAACGCAGCAGTCTATGGCAATATTATTATTTGACTGTTTAGTCCAGTGGTGCATTTTTATTTTCAACTGCTTAATTTTTTGGTCTGTGCCCTCCTTTTGTAAATCAAGCAAAACTATTCTGTGATTTCAAGAGAATTTTGGGAGGGTGTTTCTTTTGTTCGAGGTGCTTGGTTTGTGTTGTAGGAAAGCTGGAAACACTTTTGGAACTGTTTAGTTTAATTTCTAGTTAGTTTTGTACAGTACAATTGTGGTTATTCCCACTGAGATTATAATCATAGGTAATGTGTAAGGTGCAATTAAGTGAATGCCATACTTATTTTCTTTAGTGTACTCTGCAGTCATACAGCCTCAAGCTGTATTCTCATTAGATGTTAATGAACTCAGACATAATGCAGCAGGACAAACTTGCATGAGAGTCCTCTAAGGAACAAATAATTGCTGCAATTTCTAGTTTGACAGAGAATACTGTCCTGTTTGTTGATATCATTAGACAAATGGCCTTCTTAGCTTTCAGGCCAAAATATTCTGGGCAGAAGACATCTAAGTGCTTAACATTTTGATTGTGATATGCTGCTGAATTAAGAATATCTTCTAACGTTTTTGTAACTGGTACAACTGATACCCTGTTTTCTCCCAAGTACTGAATTAAATGTTAAGGCAGAAACATGCTGACAGAGAAATACTCTGACCTCTAAGTTAGCTAAACTGATTATCAGACACTAGAATTTTATATTCCAAGGTTACTAAATATTAGGTATTTTTTTACAGCTGTTCATATGCATGCTGCAGCTACTTTAGTTGACCAAACAGATGTTCATTTTTGGGTTGAGATGTTAAAGGAAGGTCCCAACTTAACAGCAAATTCCCTATTCTGGCCAAATTTTGAGTTCAAGTATTCACCTTCTTTTTTTCCTACAAACGTCCTTTTTTTTATTTTCATTTTTTGAGTTTCTCCAGTTGAGGCATACCATTTGGTCACTGCTATACATTTTAATGTATTTTGGTGGTGTGCTCTGTTGTGAAATAGCAGCTTTTCCAAGAATGGGAAATAAATGCTGCAGCTTGTACTGTTCACTGTTAGGCTTATAAAATGCCTTGAGACCCATTTAAATGGCAGGAGCTTCACAAATGGACTCTTGTTCCTGTGAGCAGTGCAAATAATGATAGTCTGTGCTGTGAAAAGCCTACTTCTATTTGCACTTAAAAGTAGAGACTAGACACATCAGCCAGATGTCTAGAGGAAAAAAATGTAATCCCGAAACATTTCTATGATGAGAAGCAGATGATTCACATAAAGTATGAAATCAGGACAAGTAACAGAAGGTAAGAACGCTGTCTGTCTTTTAATTTTGTTATGGCTATTTTTTTAGTAATACTTTTTTTTTTTTTAATGTCTTCCACAGTGTTGCCAGATGAGAGAGACTTTCAATATGCTGCTAAAATGAACAATTTGGAAACCATGGAGAAGTTGTTTAAAAAGAGTCTTAATATAAACGCTGTAGATACTGTGAGTATGAAATGTCTGAAATGCAAGGCCTATGGGGTTGCATAGTGGAAGCCCAGCCTGCTAGCGCTGAGTGAGTGCTTGTCTTGACCGTGATTAAGCAGTGTTTCATGTGTCCAGTATGGACTGTAGGATTTCATACAGCATAACTCACAAGTTTTTGAATTTAGCCACTAGTCTATGCATAAAATTAGGAACTAAGCACTTCTGAGTTGTGGCCCCTGCTCCAGTGTTGACTACCTTCTTCTGTAACTAATCCCTTGAGTTCCCCGTCTTTCAGAATGGGAGGACTTAACCTCACAGTCACTTTGAGAATGAATTTGTGCTGCTAATATTACAATCTTCAAACGCTGGTGTGAAGTGTTACTGTTCATTGTGCATGGAACCACAGAAGCATTCTACCACGGCTTCTGGCTTCAGGTTGAGATCAGAGTTCAGACTTGCCATAAACAGACAAAAATGCATTTCTTAGCTGATATCAGCTCCAAAATCTGAGGACACATGCTTCACAATAACCAAATAGAGTGCTGCACATCAGAGGTAGTTGAACAGTTGAACAGTTTCGCCCCACTGATTACTACCCTTTACTCGTAGTTCAGATGGGTAGTGATGAAATCGCTTGGAGAAGCCTGCGAACTGTGAAGATGGATTTCAGGGGTTTAGGGTGAATACTTCAAGGAGCGGGAGTGCAAGCTGTGTTTTGCTGTATTGCATCTGGGGAGGTGAGAGACACGGAGAGGGCTAGGAAAACGCAAGTGATGAACAACTGGCTGAGAGGCTGGTGTCGCGACAGGAATTTTGGTTTTTTTGACCATGGAGCTGTTTATTCAACCCCTGGCCTGTCATCGTTGGATGGAACTCACCTATCTTTAAGGGGGAAACAAATCCTAGAGCGGGAACTAGCGGGACTTGTGAAAAGAGCTTTAAACTAGCTATGA
>VXAL01000657.1:9491-136668 GCA_013399475.1 Chauna torquata | reverse complement strand
CCACGTAAACCCAATACACCATGATGCAACACTTCGCCTGAAAACCTAGAAAGACAGGAAATTGCTGTAATAAATAGTTAAAAACTCTGGTCTCAACCTCAACAGCATCTTCTGTGAGCATTGGTCTGCCTGGGAGAGCTTGGGAAGCCTGGCTCTTGCTTTATTGCATCCAGAATTGTTGTTGACGTGGTAGAAAATGGTAAATCATGCCTGATAAAGTGTGCATGACTTGAAATTTGGGGAAGTAGGAGGTGATAGAGTTCAGCGATAGCGCAGTGGAGGTTAGTTGTTAAGGTGGGTGAAAGCTAATGCTGCTTTCATAGATCTCTGGGGAAAAGAGCACTGTACACACAGGTCTGCAAGGGTCAGAACTGACTGAGAAAGGCTTGTTGGGGAAAGGGTAATCAGCAACCGTGAGCTCCTGCAGTGTAAAGATGGCATCAGTAATGATAAAAGTTTGGGATTCTGTCAACTACAGATGGGATTTTCACCATTCCTCTCTTCTCTAACCCAAAAGTGACAGCCAGGAGACTTACATTTTGGGTTGAATTTCTGTTCACCCCAAATGGGATCGTTCTGGCAGTGAGTCAAAGCAAAGGAAATTGTTTCTCTTTTCCTTTTTCCTGGCATTATAGAAGATCTGGTGCCGTGGGCTGGGCTCTGCTGTGTGGTTGCCTCTCCTGGTTCCTCTGCTCCCTGATGGGGCTTGAGCAGCCTACACAATGTCTTGAGCCCTCTTTCTGAAATGCTCTATTTCTATCTTTGGTGCTTAAATACAAGAAAATACCCACAAATGACTTCAACTCAATGTCAAAAAGGCCAGCTTAAAGACATGAGCTCAGAAAACCTCGAGGCTGTGGATGAGACGCGGAGCTAAGAGCTGTGCCCAGCTCTGTCCCCAGAGCAGCACTGGCCAAAGGGCACTGTCTGCAAGCCCCGAGCACAACTCATTGCAGGAGGGTTTTAACCACAGCTTCTTGACAAAAAAAAAAGCAGTGATTTAGGGGTCCCTCAGCTAAACACGAAATCCTGAGCTTTGTGCCGTGATGGCCTCACTGATGCTGGAGCAATATCAGGTGGAGGTAGCTGGGGTTTTGGTGCCTGGTAAAAGAAAGTCAAGTGTTAGCTGGCATCGGATGCTGCGTGCAGGGTGGGGGAAGGTAGGAGAGATGAGTGGTTATCTGTGGAGTGGACTATGTGCTCAGTTGAAGTTGTATCTCAATTTCCTCTGATTTCTAGTAGGAAAAGATGCTTGTCAGATTTGTGGGCTGTGTTATTTGTCAGATGTGCTTGTGGCCGAGGCTTTTTGTGCTGGAGTAAGGTGGAAGGTCCTCTGGGATTTCGAAGTTCATCTCTCCCAGGGGCTGTGGTGGAGTAAACACTGCAGCCAAGGCTAGAAATGTTGGAATCAGTCATACTTAAGCACTTCAAGTAGAGAAAATCTAGACACGCTCCTTGCTGCATGCTCCTGTCAGTTTTATTACGTTAATTTGAATCACATTGAGAGAAGATGAAGTGTGTTCCTCTGCCTTCCCCTTCCTGCTCCCAGTCCTATTCAGCGTAAGGGGGGACTCCATCCCCTCTACCCACTGAGCTGATCCTGGTCAGGAGATGCTGCCAGATGAAAAATCCCTTCCTGCTCATTGACATTTCCTTTGCTTCCTGCGTGTCTTGCAAGTGGTGGCTCATTTCTGGGCCACTGGAGCAACACCAAGCGGGGCTGCGGCATGCGTCACCTTGAGTCACCCAGCTCACGTGAAAGCTGGATGCTTGATCTGCACATGCTGAATCCCTCTGCCGTGTCATGCCTGCAGCAACAGCTTAACTCTTTCCTGAATGGAAGTCTCCATTTTCCTCCACCCAAAGGATGGCAGGTTCCAGATGCTGGATTTCTCTGTGCACAGTGCTGAGAAGTCCAAACTGCAGCTTGAACTGCCAACATCTTGAAAAGTGCTTCTTAAGGATGCCATGATGTGAACCCATACGCAGATTACCCCAAATGCTGATGCATTCCTGAAATGCAGCCCTACCCTGCATCCCCAGGATGTGCCCCAAATTTCAGTGCAACTGAAGTGCTTGCAATTGTGTTAGAGGGTCTGTCCTTTAAATAACATTCATTTGGTTCAAGCCAGCACTCTGCTGGCATATACCCTGAGCCAGAGCATGAAAAGCCATGGCTCTGGAGCCGGTGGCCAGGCTGCTCCCCTGTGCAGACTAAGCCCTGGGCTGTGTCTCTTCTGCCAGTGCCTATTCACCTGGGTTAGGCGATGTGGGCTGACACCAGTAGCAGAAGCCCTGGGTTAGCATAACCCATGGCCTGGCGTTATGACAGCTCCCAGTTCAGGTCTCTTTGGGCAGAGCCGGAGGGCACATGTCCCAACTGGAGAAGCAGATAAACAGGGGCACCTTGCTTCCCTGGTTCTGTGAGTCTTTTTGCTGTTCAATGTGAACCTGAGTTTTGAGATGACCAAATGTACCATTTGGAGCAGAAGTTCTTAAATTTTTCTCCTGGCTCTAATTCTGTGGTCACACTTCCTAGATGTTGGCAAAAAGAGCAGCTAATATGATGCAGTTAAAGCATTGCAGAGATTTAAAAAAAGGCTGAGGAACCAGCGGGTGGTTTCAGAGGGGGACTGCTGTTCCCTGGGGCTGGCTGCACAGGCTGGAGCTTGCTGTCTTGGGGCAGCGCTGGGGCAAGAGGGACCAACAGCTCCAGGGCTGTATTTGCAGTGGGTGGGTAAGCTCAGTGTTACCATCACTGGGGCTGTACAGCTCTGAGCCCCCTGCCTGAGATGGAAGGGCGTTTGTAGAACTGGAAGGTGCTGGACCTGTTGTCTGTTTGCCCAAGTCATGTTTGCATGCGGAGCTCCGTGTCTGGCTAGTCTCAGGGCTGGGGATTCCCACGAAGGCTGTCACCTTCACAGTGAACCACTTAAGGGCAACCTGTTGGTCTGCAAAAACAGATTGAGCCCTTTGTCCTCGTCGGCTGCTCCGAAAATGGGTGAAAAAAGGTTCTTTGTGTTGGTTTTTCCTCCTGGAGGCTTAGCACCCTCCATGCTGTGTCCTGATGCAGTGTTCCTGCAGCATTGTTCCTCTCCACCATGCCCAGCAGCAGCATCTTCGTGCTGCAGAGACTGGCCCGGGGTGAGCTGGAGCCACAGGTGGCTCTGCAGTGTGAAGTGGCAGCTCCGCCTTAACGTCGGCACTGCTCCCTGCCCATGAGTGGCTGTAGGACAATGAAAACCCATTTCCTAAGAGCCAGCCCTTGGTGTCACAAGGAAGGATGGGGCGCATCCATTCTTTACCTTCAGCTATGGAGCCTCCCTGGCCCGAAAACAAGCCACACAGCCACGAGGCACGCTTCTCTGCAGAGACTGCAGCACGCCATGAATGGCAGCTCCATGCACATCTTCTGCTCAAGCACCCATGAGATCCTGACCTGTTTTGGTCATCCCAGCTTTCAATTGGACCCATGCTGTTACTGCCAGTATTTGTTTTTTGGGCACCACCAGTGTGCCCAGCAGTCCAAAAACCACAGGAAGAGACGTGGTCCCCACAGCCCCCCCAGCACAGGAGCAGACTGAACTTTCTCATCAGACCTAGCTCTGTGGGTCATGAAGTAACCAGCCAGCAGTTGCCCGTGTTTTGTGCACAGGATATTCCCAGGGCTTGCTGTTTTGCTGGTGGAGGGTTTGCTCTGCGATTTGAAAGCTATTGTAGTCTGGAGCCCATTTCCGAGGTACTTCCCCTCTGGGATCTCTGCTGGGTTTGGCCATGGACCAAGGCTCTGAACGATTGAGGCCGGGGGCCAGGCAGAGCTGAGCTGGGCTGCGAGCCGTGGCCCCACAGGGGAGAGGAGCTGGGGAACGGAACAGAGCGCATCCCTGATCTGCAGGGGGAAACATCCACCCAGGGACCTGGCAGCCCCGGGAGCACGTCTGCTGGCGCGAGGGGTGGTGGCAGTGAAAGAGCTCAGCCCCCGGGCTAGGCTGGTTGCTGAGCTCAAGGCTTTGAGGGTGTCAGGCTGAGGCTGGCTCATTATTATCACATCTTTGCTTTGCAGCGATATGTGGAGCTACGCTCATGCACCTGATGTGTTGTGCTGGGTTCTGCACCGAGGGACACGTCTGCAGTGGGGTGACTGGGTGTGTAGGGTTGGTGGGCCCCTCCTGTGATGTGGTGCTGTTCTCCAGGAGGTCCTTGGCTGATCTATGGGCTGTGGAGCCAGTGTCTGCTCTTCGGCTGGTGTCTGCCATGGCACCCAGGAGCTCTGCCTGCCCTGACCCTTCACCTGTCATCTCCCCGTGCTCCTGGGTGCAGCGGGGCTGGGGCTCAGCCCGGGGAGCACCTACAGCAGGGAGTTTTTCCCATGTAGTAAAGGGGAATTACCCTTTGGGCAATCCCTGGCTGTGACAGGGCACGCCTGGGGCTTCTGTTGGCCAGTCTGGGTCCTGCCGCCTGTATGTGCCCAGCGTTTTCTTCCTGCTCTCCCATGGGGTCCAGCACTGGTGGGGGGGTCCGGCGCAGCCCCAGAGCCATGGGCTCACCGGAGGGTCCTGTGCCAGCCAGCTTGCAGCACCTGCAATAACATGTTTTTCGAAAGGCTGGGGTGAATGCAGTCAGAAAGCAACAGGCAGCCACTTCTGTCGCTCACTTTATCTGGTCACAAACGCCCCCTTCACGCCATCTGCATCCTCCTTTCCCAGCACTGTGAGATTAAAGCCTGTTTTCTCTTTGTAAATATTGGCAGGCGAAGCGGCAGCCTCCCTGAATAAAAACAATAGCAGGGAGGCCGGTTCCCAGACCGGCTCCCAAGTGCGGCAGCATGCGTGGCGGCTCGTGCTGCAGCCCCAGCGGTCACCCGCTTCCCTGCTCGGAGCTGAGGTGGGCAGCTTGGTCCCCCAGCTGTGGCTGGCCTCCGGGGACACGTGCTGTTAGGTAGAGCTTTGTCCCACGTAGTGGTTGGTCTGTCCTCTGTCTGGCTGGATCCCAAAGGACTTCGCAAGCTGGAGCCTGTGCTTTAGCAGCTGGGAGCGCTCAGTCCCTGAGGTCTGGGCAGCATCCTTCCCCAGCACAGGTGCAGGTTATCTGGGGGAGCAGGTTGATGAGAGAGGGAGAAACAGGGCTCTTCTCTTGGGAAATGTGTTGGAGAGGTTTAAGATCACTGTGAAGGTGCTGAGATCTCACTGCTGTAGAGCAGAAATGATAGTAAAATACTTACAGATTGGATAAATGCAATTTTGGCCGTTCACGTCTCTCCTCAGCCCTGCCCACAATGCCCTGGAGATGCATCAGCCTGTGCTCCCTGGTTAGATAAAGCTGAAATACAGCTTGAAAAAAAGAGAGGGGAGCAGTTGACTTTCCCCATCGACTTCTTGGACCAGACCAGAGGGCAGTCTCCTCTCCTGGCTTTAATATTGGCAGGCTGCTGGGTCCGGGCAGTCTCGCCAGCTCGCTGAGGCTGAGTGGGAGGCAGAGGGGCACTTTGCTTTCAGCAGCCAGTGGAGGCTGAGCATCGCTTTATGCCAAATTCAATCAGAGAGATGGGGACTGTAATCGAATCAGCAAGGGGCTGCATGGCAGGGGTAGGTGAGCCACACATCCATCATGAGCAAGGGGAGATGAGATGCCCTTGGAATCACTTTAAGCCTTGCGCCTGGGGAATTGCAGAAGCTTGGTAGGGACTGGAGCGTGCATTAGTTACGGCATCATTGTGGCACTGGACTCTTTGCAGCTGTGCTGATATTTCTTAGGCTCCACTGAGTCCTTGCCATCGTTTGCTTCACCTGAGTGCAGGGTGGTTAAGTGCCAGCCTGAATTTCCAGCATGGCAGGTGGGTACCTGTCCTCTCCTCTGAAAGCAGAAACAATTAAGTGCATTTCTAGGAATGAGTGGGTGTCACGGTGGTACACCCTGGTGATCTGCTGGCATGGGACTGGGAGGAACCGAGACATCAAGTGTGGGAAAGAGCACTGTGCTGCTCCAGTGGATGCTCAGAGCATCACAGCAATCGGGATCTGGGGCAATGGGAGCCACACTACCTTGTGTCCCTGAATCACAAAACGTCTATCTGATTTTGATGGTATATAAGGAAGCCTGAGTATGCGTTTTCAATATTTAAGCACATTTCTGCTCTAGGAATAGATGCAGTGATGCACAGACGTAAGAAAAATCAAATCTTCTCTCTCTGGAAGTCTCCCTAGAGGGTCAAAGAGCTGGGCTACAGACCAATTTTTTTAGAGCTGGCATGGGAGGTTGGTTTGTTTACCTCTTTAGTAGGAATTTTGGATTACATATGAATGAGTTAGCATCCAATGCAAACAGAGTTTTAAATTGTGTGACTAAATGGCATTTCCCCTTTTGGGTTGTGTTGCCTCTGGAGTCACAAAATGCAAGTTCCTTAGTTCTGTCTGACCTTTCTGGGAAAAACAGGATAGCAGAGGCCTGCCCCTTTGCAAGGAAGTCCTAGGTGGAAATGAAAGGTGTTTATCCCCTTCTAGTGGAAGACTTTTTTTTTTCTTTGCAGTTCTGTCCCAAAGCTTTTTTTTCCACATCTGGCCACAGGAGGAGGGAACATAGCCATGGGCATTTCTGGACCCTTTTGAAGCGAGCCCTGCAAAATCCCAATAGGCATTAGTTGCTACTAAAGCTTAATTTTTAGTACAAGAGATGAACATGTTAAGGGCTGGGAGACGTTTGTGAGAGAATTTGGTCAGAACATTTCTTAAATGAATGGGATTTGGCCCAAAGGAAACATGTTGAAGAGGAACAATGGGGCTGTGTAGGGAAGGGGCTAGGGCACAAAGGCCGGTGGGCAGGCTCTGATGCTCGAGATGGGCTCAGCTAAGATGGGTTCCCATACTTTCTCTCAATTCCTCCCTCGGTGCATGTCGCTCACAGACGGCGCGTGACCAGAGCTGGAGCACCCTCCTCCAAAAGACCCCTGACACGTGCACTAATGAAGGAGTGAGGGAGAGCCTGGCCTGCCCCTGCAGACCTGCATCCCTCTGAGCCCAGCCCAAAGGCGCTTGTTTTCATTGGTTCACACTATGGCCCCTCACTAATGTTTGCATACAGCAAAGAGCAATTTCCACCCTCTAATTTAGCTGAATAAGCACGTTTACACTGTGGTGGCACAGGGTGCAGAATTGCTGGTGCTCTACCCATGCCTTACTGCTCTGCTCCCACTTATTATAGCAGAAATCTGCTGCTCTGTGCCACAGCAGCCTTTCCTCCTTTGTCTGGAGGAGACGCCACTGTGAAGCTGGTTTCCCATCCATTTTACTTTCTCGTGCTCAGAATGCTGGACACTGGTGCGAGCTCTCCCGTTACACTCACGTTCATCTGACAGCGTGTGTTGGAAGCGAGTAGTTTGCAAACAAAGCCAGGGCCTGCGACACACAGCTAATGACCTTCTCTCTGCCTGTGTTTCCTTTACGTCAGAAGTCGGAGTGCTTATTAAGTTTGGAGGCTTACTCCCAGGAGCAGAAGAAGAGGATCTGCTGGTGTCTGGCTGAGAACATCACCAAGCAGCAACATCTGGCGTCAGCTCCTACGGAGAACAAGGTAAGCGACCCGTGCGGGCGCAGCCCTGCTGCTCGAAGTCCCAGCTTGGAGCATCACGGGGCTCTGCCTGACGTGGGGGCTTTGCTCAGGTGATGCTCCTGCCAGGTGAGCTGCTCCGGGGGCTGTTTTTTGCCAGGTGAGGAGCGAGTCTGCATTCAGGCGCTGCTGTGTCTGCAGCTTCCCACCCTGCTCAGGGAAGCAGTTATTGTGTTTGCATCCGCTGACCCGAGTTGAGGCAGGCTTCAGTGAGCTGCCTGCTTCTGATGCCTCCTAGCATCTGTATTTGGACAGCTGAGGCCGTGCAACCCAGTGTATGGCCTTTCCAGAGAGCTTGGCTGCAGGGCAGGACCCAACGCAGAGGGAGAGGTTGAGGCTGTGATCTCTGGGTCCTGACTAAAAGGCTCGGGTCATGGGAGCAGCGGTGCGGGGACATGTCCCTTCTGTGCACTCAGATGGGCTCTGATGCTCAGTCTGGCCCCCACTGACAGCCTCAAAGCACGGAAAGATTGAGTGCTGCTGTTCGTACCTAGCACGGCAGCACCAGCACTTTCCCACACTGAAGAGCTTCAGCCTGGCCCAGGAGTGTGGTCCTGGCAGTGCTAGCAAGAGAAATGTGTGTGTGGAGCGGGTTTGGAGCACTGTCGGGCATGTGTGCCTGGTGTGGATGTGGTTAACACCTCCGTCTGCTTGGTTACTGGCTGGGGCTGCTGCTAAGGAGTTGCGTGTGACAGTGGCAATTTGTGCTGCAGTCGTCTTGTCCCCCGAGGGTTGGGTTTGGACCTCTGGTGGGCAACCCACAGCTCTGGGACAAGAGAAACGACCTGTGCTGAGCATTTAAAGTGCCTTAAGTGCTGCAGATGGGGATCCTGGGGGCAAAACACCCAAACACCTCCTGTGCCCGGTGCGTGGTGATGGAGCAGCTCCCGTGATGTGTGGGTGGCAGCCTTGGTGCCCGGTCTGGCTCGAGCACAGGCAGCTGCCACCCTCGCCGCGTGAGCGCCTGGGTGGCTGCGCTGCCGCCAGGCCCCGCGGTAGGGTGACGCGGCCTGTGCTCCGCAGCATCCCGCGCCGGGTCAGCACAAACATCGTCTCCACAGGAGACAGAGCCTCCGGATTCCTCTTCCCGCCTGTTTCAGACCTACCGAAATAGCAACAACGTAAGAAGCCTGAGAACCTAGTTAACAACCAAACCTCTAGAAATGCAAACAGCCCGGGGCATTTACGTCAGACCAGTGACGAGGCTCTGCCACGTCCCTTGCTTGCTGTGGCTCTCTGGCACAACGTGGTGGCATGGCTCTGCTCTCGGCTGGGTGTGATCCAGCCTGGGCTGGGGGATCCTCTGGGACAAAGCCCTGCAGGGACATGTTAAATCTGAGCATCTCGGATGGGGGGATCTTGGTAGCTTTCTGTTACGATATGGGCTCTGCTCTCCCTCCCCATCCCAAACCGTGTGTCCATGGCAGGGTGCAGGGTTATCCCCTGATTTTGGCTCTCTGCCGGACCTACGGGCCCTGTGGCTCAGAGCAAAGCTCTGGGGAGGGCCTGCTCCCCGTGCTATTGCAGGGGCCTGGCCACCAGACAGGTGAAAAAATACTGTAGCAGATGGTGCAAAGCTTTCTAAGGCTTTTCCGTGCCTCTGTGGCAGAGAGAAAGCTTTGGAGAGCAGAGGACAGCCAGGGTGAGCCCTCCAGGGATGTGACAATGGGGCTTTGTCTACGCTTGCTGAAGCTGATGGAAATCTCGCTGGTAGGACAGGGGGCTGGAAGGGAGAAAAGAAGCAGTGAGAGCAACTGCCGGGTTCCTGAGTTCATAGTACCATTTCCCATCCCAGCAGGTAGACACTGCCCTGGCTGCAGTTTTAAAACAAAACCTGTCCTGAAGTACAAGAGGAAACAGTGTGGGGAGAGGAGAGCAGCTCCCGAGCGGTGAGGCGAGGATGCTCAGGGTGGCATTGGAGCAGGGTGGGTGTCTGCACACATGGCCGGGCTGCGAGCGGGCGCCCGACACGGCCAAGCTGCAGCCAGAGGTGCCATGAGCGGTCTGCACAGCAGCCGGTTCATCGGGGCAGCCATCCCTGGGGACACCGGCGCAGCGGGAGGTGTACGGGAGGCAGGAGTCGGGAAAATCAGTCACTTCTTGTAATGGAGAAGTGATCCATTAGCTTTTGTTCGCTGCTTGCAAGCCATTTGATATTAGGGCTATTTAAGGAAATTGGACAGCGTCTGTGCTCTGTGAACAGACAAAATTAAGCTGGAAATATCACTTTCTGCATGGCTGATTTCTACTCCATATGGGAATCTGATTTGCAAAGCCTTCAAAACTTCTCCAGCTTGGCAAGAGGCAACTCATCTCAGGACGTAGGCTTTGGGCGTCGGGAGCCAAGGGCCGGCTTGGCCTCGGTGCCAGGCAGAGACGTGCGGTGTGCCAGCTGTGCGCTGCAGCCGGAGAAGGGGACGCTGTTTGAGCAGGGAGCGGCTCCTCCGCAGCCCCTGTGGCTGCCGCGCCGGTGTGGGAGCTGGGAACGGCTCTCACTGCAATGTGGTAATGCTGCTGTTAGCGCTGGCCCTGCATGCTTCCCAGAACAGACGGTTTGTGATGGGGCAAAGGCTCCCCGGTGGGATGGTCCCATCTGGAGAGCTGGACTGGTCGAGCAAAGCTGCATGTTGATGACTTCTTGAAGCTGTGGGGATTCAGACAGACTTAGGACTTTGGGATGGCACTTCTTGGTTTTCAAGGTCCCCAGGGCCATGCCTGGATAAGGCAGCACTTGCAAGAGGGTCGTTGTGGCTCAGGGACACGGCTCTGTGCAGCTACTGTCACCAGCTCTGGGAGCATCTCCTGGGAGGTGAAGCTGCTGGGTTCTAAGCCACCAGCGCGTGGTGCATCCACTTCTGGAGGTGTAGGGAGAGAAAGCCACGAGGGCTAAATCAGTGGTGGCCCAGCCATGGACCTGATGAGCTTTTCCCACCAGTCAGTGCAGGATGAGCACTGGGGATAACCAGGGCTGTTGGTGTGGTCCTGCCAGCCAGTCCCTTGGTGGCCCCTGCGGAGGTGATGGGACGTGGGTGGGAGTGGGGCTCTGGTGGCTTCTCTGCTGCCGCTGTAAGACTTGGCTGAACTTCCTTGAGTGGCGAGCCTGTCCTGCGGGCTGCAGCAGCTCACAGTTGTTTTGTGGATGTTTTCTCCATCCACAAAGCCTCCCCAGCACTTGTCCTCAGGTCTGGGCCTGCCCTGGGCAGCTGCTCCCTGCCCCTCGGTTGTGCTGGGCAGGGATCTGTGGACCTGCCCTGTAAAACACATCACCAGGGTGACCCCTTTCAGTGACAAACGTCCCCAAACAGGGAGGCGTCGAGCCTGGAGGTGGGCTGGGGCTGGTGAGGATCCACAGCCATGGCAATGTGATTATAGCAAGAGCAGCTTTATGAATTAATTGAGTTAGTGAGGCTGCCTCCTTGGGCCAAATAATGACCATCTGTGCAGAGCACAGTGCTTTTTTTAACCCTGCATTGCTGCACTGGTCCAGTTTCCACATTAGCACTGCTGATGAGAGGGCAATCTGCAGAGCAGGGGCGAGGATGAGGCACCAGGGCTGGAGCTGCTCCAGCTGCTTTGGCTGCCGGGGCAGAAATTAGTGGCACAACACCCTGATGATAACGAACCTGCTATGACCGTCTGATTCTCACTGCTTGTTTCTTTGTGTCTTCCACACTCAGAACGGCTGATTACTCTTCCTTCTGACTCCGTGACCTGAGATTACCTCGGAGATGATGGCTGGCTGTATCTGAAAGATGTAGATTATCCTTAAGCTAAATAATTACGGACACTTTGTGGTGTGGACTTTGGGCCATGGGAGCCCAGGACGGGCACTCCCCTTGTTTCCTGTGGGAGGTGGTGGATCCTCAGCACTTTTCAGATCCCGGCTGCTGGTCTCTCTCCCGTGGCTGCTGACGGTGTGAGCAGGCGTGGACTGATCCTGGACGGGCTGGCCCCTTCCTGGCCGTTCCTCTGATCAGGAAGGGCAGGGCTGATTCTCTCACTATTTACAGTGTGCTTGACAAGTGCAAGTAAATGTGCTGTCAACAAAAGCAAACAGTGTGTAACCGAGGGATGATTGAAACCAGGGCCGGAGCGGCGTGGGGAGGGCTCCGTGCTGAGGCTGCCGCAGCGGATCCTCAGGCGGAGGGGCGGCAGCGCTCCCCCTGGGCGCCTGCACTGCAGGGAGAGGCTCCTCGCCAAGCGGGACGACCCCTCTGCTGTCCCCCATGCCCTGCCTCCTCTTCCTCACCCCCGGGGCCCCACTGTGCCCCAGGCACCCACCTTGCTGTGTGCCTGCATCCCTCTGCCATCCCTGTCCCCAGCACCTCGCTGCCTTCAGCAATGCATTTATTCCCCAGACCTTCCTTTGGAGGATGCCCGTGTGCACCCCTGAGCTGGCACAGCCAAGGCGTTGGGGTGGCCATGACAAGCACTTGGGCTGGGGACAGTTGGGGTGAGGCTCTCTCTGACACAGCGTTCATGGGGTGCTTCGCTCAGTGGGAGCACGGGCAGCACCATCGGCTGTTTGAGGAGGAAGGAGGGGAGGAATCTGCACCTTCTCGCTTTGCTTTTGGACCAAAGTTTTTGGTCCACATCACCCGCAGGGCCATCCCGGCCTCCGCCACATGCCCTCTCAGCACCTTGCTCCTGCTGTCAGGCTGCTCAGATGGAGGACAAAACATCGAGGTCTGTTCTGCCCCAGGAGGGGTTAAAACCTCAGCTGGAAGTGCTTATGAGCCGGGTTACAAAAGTAAAGCAAATAAGCGTGCTGTTCCAAGCCAGCGAGCACAGCTCAGCTCTGTTATTAAGGACAGCCAAAGGCTGTGTCAGTAACACCGTGAACTTGGGAGGCTGCAGGAACGGAGACCCTGTCCCCCTGCAAGTCAGGGTCCAGCTCAGCTCTGACCACTTAAATATCAGGAGGAAACTGTCCCCACCAGAGGTCCCTGTGCGATCAGAGTGAGCGGGACACTGAATCCACAGTGGTGACTTGGATGCATGCTGACACGCGGAGCTCACCCTCAGCATCCGCTGGGCTAGCAGGACACCACATTGACTTTAATTCAGCCAGAACAGGAGTTAAATAGATAGCAATATGTGTGAATGAGGCTGTAAACATAGAAGAAGTAGATGCAGCTTGAGCCGTCCTGAGCATTTAGCACGGTCCCTTCTGTGGTCAGCTCTCCTGGGAGGATGGTAGCCCTCCTTCATAGGAACAAGCCCCAAATGCAACCAGGGCATTGAGGGCTGCGTGGGGGGATGCTACAGCTCCCTGTGAGGCTTCAAAGTATGTCCCAGGCATCTGTTTATGAATCTGGGGGCCCTCATTATACAGGGTCTTGTCCTGACTGTGAACTCCCTGCAGTGCAGGTGAGTCTGGGTGGGTGCTGAGGGCTCCTGGGGTCCTTCACTCAATGACCCCTTCTTGCACAGCAGTTGGCTTCCAGTCCCAAGCACCAGGATGCAGTGCGAAGCATGGGGCGGTGGGGATTCGCCTGGCCATTTGTGTCGGGCCAGATGGGGTGCTGGGTACCAGGCTTTTTGACATCTCCCCCCTCACCAAGCCCTGGCTCCATCACGTTCGGTGTCCACCGCTCAGTGGTGGCTCAAGTAGCACGGAGATGAGGCTGGGGCCACCAGCACAGGACAGCCGCTTGCAGGCTCCCAAGGAACATGCATGCCAGGAGGGATGGCAGAGCAGATGGGCCAGCTGAAAGCTGTGGCTCCAGCTTTATTTGTTCGTTTGCTTAGCTGGACTCCAAAGCCATTAGGAGAGCAGATCTCTCCCCTCCAGCAAACACCAGCTCCTGTTTCTCAGGCGCTGTGCAATGTACCCCTGCGTGCAATGCCACGTCCCTGCGAGCAGGAGGACGTGGTGGTGTAGCATGGGCTCAAGCAGCTGCTGGCACCTCTGTCACAGCCACGGGCATTTTAAAACCCTTGAAGGTTGTTTCTCGTGAATCCCCAGAAGGCCTGGTAAGAGCAAGCGCGCTGGAGGGAGCGGTGCCAGCAGCCTGGGGGGGTTGAGCATCGTTGAGATCATTTGCACAGGATTGTCAAAGGCACAGACTAAGTGGTTGAAGCCAGTGCTGATGTGATTTAATGAAGGTGCTAGAAGTGCTTTGGCGCAGTGCTGCCTGCGACGAAGGGATGCTGGCTGCGCGAGGCAGGGCTGGCACCGTCTGCTGGGCTGGAGCACTGCTCTCCTGCACCCAAACGGCTCCTGTTTCAGGAAGCTGCTCTTTCCTTCTAGTGGGGGGGCTCTGAATGCGTAGCTGCTCTGAAGCTGCTGGTGTCTTTTCCCCTTGCTGCACAGCTCCCTAAGGTACCACATCCATGCAATGCCAAGAAGTGATGGGGGGGGACATTGGGGTGGTTTTGCAGCAGTGCTCTCGGGGACTCACTCAGGAAAATGAGGTGGCCCTGGAGGGGGGGGGGGGCAGGGGGGCCATTGCCTTTGCAATAGTTACTTGAAGAGTATTATGTTTAAAGTGCTGGGGGGCTCAGGATGCCCAGAGTGGTGCAGGAGTGGGAGAAGGCTTCATCCTGCTCCCTCCGGGAGCCTCAGAATCCTGCCCCATAACAGGCACCTTCCTGATGCAGCTGCAGGGCAAGGCTTGACAATTGCAGCTTGGTGGTGTTTGGCTTTGGAGCCACCCTGGGTGTCTTTGGCACCATTGGGATTCTTTTGGGCACGGCCCTGTCGGTGCTGGTCACGGGCAGAGCTGTTCTGCCAGATCCTCTTCTCTAAGGTGGTTGTTTTCTTACCTTCACGCACACCGGCAGCAGCAACAGTTTCCATTGCAGACCTCATGGTCCTGTTGTGAGTGATGCTGGGATGAGTCCTTTGCAAGGGCTCTGCTCCCTCATCCTGCACAGGGGGACAATGCTCTGCCCCTGCTCATAACACCACGGAGAGATTCCCCTCCAGCCAGCGTCACACCGTGCACCCTCTGCCTGCTGCCCCAGCAGGGGAAGGATGCTGAGGGCTGAGACCTGGGGATGTGGGGACACTGTGGCAAACTGGGGGGTTCAGTCTGGTTGGGCTGGGTGCAGGAGATGGCTCTGCATGGCCATCCGGCTGCTCACCTGTACCTGCACCGTGGATGCCAGCACACCCCTCCAGCCATCCCCATCGAGCTGTGGGGCTCTCCTGGGGGCGTGCTGGGGTTGGCAGCAGTGGCTGGGCTCTCCCTGGGCAAGCCATGACCTCTGGGATCACACAGATAAGGGAAAGGGGGTTTTGCTCAGGGCCAGGTCAGTACTGAAGGTCAGATGCAACAGGACCTGCTCAAGTCCATGTCCTGATCGTGCCTCTCTCCAAGCCCCACTGTGCTAGTGCCGATCATGGAATCTGCTCCTTCTTTCCCTTTTCCCACCCTGCTGTTTTCTGAATGCCAGGGATATTTATGACCCAGATGTCATCTCACTGCCCTCCTGCACTGGGTTACCTGGGTCAACGAGGCTGCAGACCATGGCTGGTACCTAGCTTGGGCAAACTGGAGCCGTATATCCGAGCCCTGGGCTGGGGATGCTCTGAGTCCCAGGAGCAGCCGGGCACCTCCAGCATGGTGACACCCCGGGCTGTGCTCCCACTGAGCCCCCACGATGGAGGGGAGCCGAGCAGAGCATGTCCTCGTGGCCGTGGGCACCTGTCAGCGGGGGCAGATAACCCCTGGCACGAAGCGCCACAGAGCATCTCCTGCTGCAGAGCTGCCCCTTTTCCATAGAAGTAGTTTGGAAAAAACCCAACCGCCCACCTGCAGCAGGGTTTCATTTAGCAGCACTGAAATTGGTCTGCGGCTCAGCGTCACTCAGGGGCAGGACAGGGCAGGAGAAGGGGAGCTGCGAAAGCCAACGCGGCGGGTTTCAGTGTGATGCATAGCTCTTCCTCCAGGCAGAGCGGACATCCACTCCTATCAGCAGGTAACAGTGCCTCCAGGGATGGCTCGCAGAGCCGTAAATAGCACGCGGGGCACGAGGGAGCGGTGTCTGGGAGAGGCTGGGGCGGCTTCAGCTGCTTCCTGACACAGACATTAATAACAGCAGAGGCAGAGCTGAGCGCTGCGCTAGCATCCGCTGAACTGCGGCCGTGGGCACACGTCGGGGCTGGGGCCACTGGAGGGAGATGCCGCTCCGGCTGGGATGCAACTGAGAGCCCACGTCTGGTATGTTTTGCTTGCAAAGTTTGCAGCCTGCGGGCTGTAGCCTTCGTTGGGCAGGATCTGGCTGCAGGTTGGGGAAGCCGTGCCGTGCCGTTAGGAGCTCTGATGTCCTTTTAAATCAAAGGTGCCTGCTCTGGTCCCCGCACCCCTGGGCTGGGCTGGTCCTTGCTGTCTCCTGGGGAATCCGCTGCTCCCGACTGGGTTCGTTTGCCACGAGGCTGCATGGGAAGCATGGGAAGGGTTGGTAACGGGCAGCAATGGAGTGGACGAGGGGATGTTTGCAGTGATGTGGACTTTCTGAGATTCCTGTGCAAATATGGGCTGTGTGCGGCCATGCCATCAGCTCCATGTCGGCTGGCTCTTGCTGGGGAGAGTGGCATCGCAGTGTGCCGTCAACGTGTGCTTTCTGCTCCAGGGCTTTTGCAGCCTTTTGGAAACTCCCTGTTTACTGGCACTGGGGACAAGAGAACAAATTCAGCTCTTGCCACTGAAATCACAGCTGGGTGCCTGTAGCCTTAGCGGGGAGGGAGGGCACCGGGCTGGGGACAGGGTGGCCGATGCTGTCTGGAGGTTAGGGGCTCTGTGCTGCGGTGGTATTAAACCTACATTAACTGAAGCATGGGGCATGGGGAGGTTTTGTCCTGGGTTGTTTGCTGATGCCTTCAGCTGGTTGATCCCGAACTGCAGAGTGTGAGAGCCACCTGACTGGGCTCCATCCTGCGTGCAGCGGGACCTGAACTCTGCGATGCAAAACCCGGCCCCTGCCACACGCCAGGCTGCTGCCCTCGACTAGGCAGTGGCTCCCGTTCCCTGCTGTGTTGCAGGGAGCGGGGCGGCTCCAGGAGAGGTGCAGAGTGCGGCCGCTGCGGCGGCAGGGCTGGGCGATGCCTTGGTCAGGCCCCGTTTCCAAAGCCATCAATTGGGGATGGCAGTAATGGGGTAATGGGATTAGCACAGGCTGCCGGCGTGGGATCATTTCCTCCCGCAGAGGACAGCTTCTCCTTCCAGGGCTCTGAGACGTTTCAAGCCCAGTTTTTTTGGGGCGGTACGAGCACTCACACCCCCACGGGTGTCTCACCGGAGGCATACATCCACCCTCGCTGCCCTGCCACAGCACGCTGTCGGATCCTGCTGGTTGGGATTATACATCCCTGCTTGCTTTTGCTGTTAGGCTAATTGCTCAATATCAATTATTCATCGATGCAGTAATGAAGCAGGGAATGGGTAGAAAACCCTGCTGTGTGGTGGGCCCTTGGCCTCTGGCCATGCTGCGCTGAGCCGCCATGGCTCAGGGATGAGGAGTGGTGCTGCCGGGGGATGAAGCTTGGGAGCACTTTCAAAATAACCGATGAAAATTTTCTCAAGTTTTGGTGGTTCTGCTTTGAGTTTCTGGCTTTGAACCCTGTGCTGTGTGTTTAACTGGTCTTTAATGGTCCCTTTTTAGGTTTCGAGGGGCTTGTCATTAATGGTTTTGGTAGCATTGCAGAGGGCCAGTTAGAAGTTTCCGATCTGATGGATTTGGGCACAGTCTGTCCCATGCTAAACCCCCTGAAATTGTATTTTCTTTTTTCTACCACTTTGGTAGGAAAACATATTTTGGGAACTTTGGTGTTTCCTTGGGTGATATAGGTGTTGTTCCCGCATCCCATCTGCCCTGGGGAGAGACGTTCCACCGCACAGGGAACACACTGCGTTCTCTGCAAAATCCCTCTGGAAAGAGATGTGGTCTCATTGCCATGGGGTTAAATGCTTTTTTGGGTGGGTGAGCTGAGGGCACCTTTGAACAAGGTTAGGTTTAAGGGGAGTAGGAACCAGAGTGGTTCCTCCGTGGGACTGGTGGAGGACGGAGATGCTGCGGTCCAGGGATGGCCCATGGCAGCAACTCCTCCAGCAATACTTCGGGAGGTCCAGCACAGTTGGAGCAGCATGTTCTTCGTTCTCCTGTTCTGCCTGATGTCCAATGGTGTGGTACCCACGGGGACTTCCTTGCTTTTCCCAGTCCCTGATTTTTGCTGAGGAGCTGCCTGGGTGCAGGGCACTGCTGTTCTGGGCACGTTCAGCCTCTTCTCCCCCAGTATCATCGCAAGAGAAAGATGTGCATTGCAAAACCTGATCATCCATGTCAGGAGCCAGGAAAGGCTGAATTCAGTTTTCTTGTGTCCAGGCTTTGCTTGAGATATGGCATGTCCATCACCACGAGGAGCACAGGTTTTGAAATAAGAAGCTGAGAGCCTCAAAAACACCCCTGACCTCCCTGAGCTGGGCTTTTAGGGGT
Source organism: Chauna torquata (assembly GCA_013399475.1). Taxonomy (NCBI): domain Eukaryota; kingdom Metazoa; phylum Chordata; class Aves; order Anseriformes; family Anhimidae; genus Chauna; species Chauna torquata. Next base: position 118,626 of record VXAL01000657.1, on the reverse strand, counting down.
GGTGAGGTATCACGGCACTTCTGGCAGTCTGTGAGAACCGGCAGCACAAGGGGAAGGCCAGCGCAGGCTTCAGCTCACAGCTGTGCCATCACTGTGGCCGGTGTTTTCCCAGCTGGAAGTCCCAGCCATGGGCCACCAGAAAGGGCATGTTATTTAAAGAAATGCTGGAGAAGTCGAGGCCATGCTGACAAACCCACATCTGCTAGTTGAAATTTGCTCTGCTGGCGTCAGAGCAGCAGCAACCAGAAAAACCAGATCAAATTACTGACTGAAGAGCAGAGGTTTGCAGTAGTTCTCCTCCCTCTTGGCTTCAGGAAAACCTTTGTGGCAGTGAATGATGAATTGCCCAAAGGCGAAGGGAGCCCAGGCAGCTAGTACAGGTGCAGGGGTTGAAGATGCTGGGGTAGGCAGGGCAAAGTCTGGCTTTTTTGAGGTGTGCTGAGGCTTGTTCAATGGGGAAATTGATATTAGGGACTCTGATCTCAGAGCAAATATCCTTCTTCCTTAAAACTACCCCAGAAAGCCATGCTGGGGCTTGGAGGCAGCTCTTTCCTCTGCTTTCTCTTCCCTTTCTTGGGACACACTGCCTTGGCAACGTAAATCTGAAACAGAAACTGAAAGAGTGATCTGTGACGTCCTCTGGGGAGGATGCAGGAAGGCTCCACAGCCTTCCCAGCTCAGGACAGGGAGGCTCAGATGTTGAGGGCAGGGACACCCAGGTATGGAGGACAGGAAGACAGGTGACTGTCCCCTCTACTCTGCCATCATGAGGACCCCCTTGGAGCACTGCATCCAGGTCTGGGTCCCCCAGCACAGGAAGAACACGGACCTGTTGGAGTGGGTCCAGAGGAGGCCGTGAGGATTATCAGATGGCTGGAGCACCTCTCCTGTGAAGAGAGGCTGAGAGAGCTGGGGATGTTCAGCCTGGAGAAGAGTACGCTCCAGGGAGATCTCACTGCGGCCTTTCAGCACTTGAAGGAGGCTTGTAAAAAAGATGGAGAAGGACTCTTTGCATGGGCAGCTAGTGACGGGACAAGGGGGAATGGTTTTACACTAAAAGAGGGGAGATTTAGATTGGGTCTCAGGAGGAAGTTCTTTACTCAGAGGGTGGTGAGGCACTGGAACAGGTTGCCCAGGGAAGTTGTGGATGCCCCGTCCCTGGAGGTGTTCAAGGCCAGGTTGGATGGGCCCTGGGAAACCTGATCTAGTGGGTGGCATCCCTGCCCATGGAAAGGGGTTGGAACCAGGTGATCTTTAAGGTCCCTTCTAACTCAAGCCATTCTATGATTCTGTGATTCTATAAGACCTAGATGTTGAGGATAGAAGATCCAGATGTTGATGGCAGGAGATCCAGGTGTTGCGAGCAGTGAGACCAAGTTGCTGAGGATAGGGGCACATAGAGGTTGTGAATGGGGAGCGCCAGATTTTGGCTGCTGACTCCTGAGCTATTGGTGCTGACCAAGAGAGAGGGACCCTTGCTGCAAGATGTTGGGGTGCTTCAGCTGAGTCTTTGAGTTGGAAGAACTCCCTGCTGTGACAGCATCAAGCACTGCCTCCATCTGCTGTCTCTTCCTGTAGCCCCTTGGCCACGATGACAGTGAGAAGGAAACCTGGTCACAGCCTGGTTCTTGCTGGCCCAAATTGGCCTTGTCCAGCAAGGTGGCCCTTGGCTTTGTGCTGATGAAGTCCCTGGTGCCTCCAGCCATGCCTGGGCTCATTGACCAACCATGAACATGATCCTGCCCCATTCCTTCCCTGTCTTTTCCCACCATCAGGTGACGTTTAGCAGAGCTCAGCCATGGCCCGTTCTGTGAGGACAGGATTTCACAGCCCTGCTGATGCTTTCAACCCGAGAAGGAAACATCACTCAGTGGCGAGTCTCCTGCTCACATCCTCTGTGCCCCTGAAGAGCAGCAGATTCTCTGATTGAATTAGTGCAGGGATTTAATTTAATCCCCAAATGTCTCTCATTTTAAAGGGGCCTGTTCATTTCCTTCTAGGGTCTTATCTGATGTGGGCAACCAGCAACGTTCAGCAGAAGGACAGGACAGATAGGGAGCTGTCAGGGATGGGGAGGGCTTTGCAGAGGAGAGCTGAGGGCTGCGTGGGTTTTTCCTCTGATTATTTCATGAAATAACGATGACAGTGATTGCAATACAAATAAGACATAAACAGCATCAGTAAAACACACACTGGTGCAAATAGCATCCCTGCACAGCAGGTCTGGAAACATCCTCTTTTGCAAGAGACTACAGCAGGGGGAGTGAAACAGCCCTAGGTGTGGGGTGAGCCAAAGTGTTTGCTTTGTGCCTCCCACTGAATCCAGCTGTTTCAGGCCAGTTCAGATGATGCTAAATCACTGCCTGCTGCAAGTCAGGCTGGAAGGGGATGGAGTTGGGTCCTCTCTGTGGTCATAGGTGTAAGAGGGGACCTTTTGGGATGACAAAAAGCACAGGGGACAGGCAGCCGTGAGCGAGCTGCCCTGCATGCTGCCCAGGAGGCAGTTGGCTGTGGGTGATGCCCCTCCAGCAGCTGAACCTAAGCAGCTTTTTGGAAACCTGGCCCACTTTTGGGGCCCTTTAGGGGGTCTCTGTGGGTGCTGCTGGGTGCTGCTTGGTCTCTGCACCCTCAGCTCCGTGCAGGTGGCTCCTCTGTTCGCACTGGGATGTGAGGCTGGATAGGCTAATTCCCAACTCTTTTGGAAGTAAACCTGATTTATACAGGGGTGGTGGCTCTGTTAACTCCAGCTTTCTACTTTCTACTGGGCTCTTGAAAATGCTTGGATTTTAACTGGGGATACAGTGATGATTTTTGCTGGGTGACTTGTTATGTGGGGCTGGTCCCGTGTAGCATCTCCTGCCCCAGCTCACCCAGTGTGGGCAGGCAGCACTTCCCAGGGTGGAGGCTTTCTCTCTGCTTTGCCCTTTCTCCCATTCTGAGCTGTTTTTGCCCCTTTGTCTCAGACAGGATCTTGGCAAAGGGAAAACCAGGCGGAAGAGAGGACCCAGGTCTGGGCAGGGGGGCGCTCAGCACAGGCTTCCCCAGCTTACAAAAAACCCTTGGAGGTTTTTTCCCTTGGGCTGCCCCAGGCTTTTCCCTTTGAAAGGGCAACGCTTGCTGGCAGAAGATAGCTCCAAAGGCTTAAAAAAAATGACCGGGGCTGGTAGGAGTGGCTGTGGTTTTGTAAGAGCACGGCGTGAGGCCACAGGGAGCTCCACAGCTGTAGCACCCGTCCAGGGGGGGCCGAGCTGCTCGGGGCCGCGACCGGCTGAGCCTTGGGCAATCGACCGATGAGCAGAGCCTGTCACTTCCCTCCTGCCCTTAATAACACGGGGCAGGAGGGGCTGGAGCTGCTGGGCAATTGTTTCTGGGTTTCCCTGCCTCCACTGAGTCCCCCCAGCAGCTCCCAAAGGGACGAGAGACCCATTGGGGTAAGGATGCTGTTCCCAGCTCTGCCTCAGTGGTGGAGCCACCGGCCCCACGGCCACCCTGGTTTCCTCCAAACCTGCTTGCCCGTGGTGCTGCCGGAGGATGGAGCCGGATGGCTCTGTCCTCCTGCCACCCCACAGCCATAGTGGGGGATGTGGTGCTCTGGGGACCAGGACATGGGGACATGGGGGTGCTGTGGGGCACATGGGGACAATGCTCTCCCACCCCATTGGAGCACTGTTAGGGCTGCAGGAGCTGGGGGCAGCTTTGTGGCTGGGATGTTAGGAATGGAGAGGCTGCACGGGAGGGTGGCCAGTGAGAGATCTGGGATGCTCCTGCCTTCATCCTTCTTTATCTTCTCTCCTGGGCAGATGCTGGAGACGGACGTTGAGAAGCTGGGGCAGATGCACTCGGAGGACGGGAAGGTGGCCACGGGCAATGCTTCTCCGGCCACAGTGGCTCCGGCTCCGGCCGAGGCACCGGCGTCTGCCCAGGGGCCTCTCCCGGCAGAAAAGCAGCCGGCGGCTGCCGAGCAGGGAGAGGAGCGGCACAGCTCCTTGCCGGCCTTCATCATCCCCGAGCTGCGGCTCGACAGCACCTTCAGCCAGAGCATGGTGGGCACGGCTGGTGGCACCACAGACTGCGAGGACGAGGAAGAGGAGGAGGAGGAAGAGGAGGAGGAGGAAGAGGAGGAGGAGGATGACAGCGATGAGAACTACCTGGAGAGGAACGAGGTGAAGCGCAGCAGCATGATTGAGACGTCGGGCTGTCAGCCCGTCTACACGCTGAGCGTGCAGAGCTCCCTGCGGCGCCGGACCCACAGTGAGGGCAGCCTGCTGCAGGAGGCCAAGAGCCACTGCTTCACCTCCGACACCACCCTCAACTGCTCGGACAGCCAGGGCACCAAGGGCCACTGGGCCCTGCCCTCCCCCAGGACCCTCAAGAAAGAGCTCACCAAAAATGGCGGCTCTATCCACCAGCTCACCCTGCTGTTCTCGGGTCACAGGAAGGTACGTGAGCTGGTGCTGGCTCTGCGGGGCAGCCAGGTCCTGCTTGGCTATGGGGATGGGCGATGTCCCCAGGATGGAGGTGTCCCCATGTGGGTCCCCTCTGTCCATGACTGTGGCAAAGCTGGTGTCCAACAGGCCAGGAAGGTCTCCATTGCCAGCTCTGGGGGACACTCAGCACCTTGGGGACGTCACCATGTGCCGGTGCTGAGGTGGGCATCTCCCATGGTGCTGCCAAATCCCACAGGGCCTCATGGGCTGGAGAGCCACTGTCTGCTGAGACCCATGGAGGGAGAAGTGCACCCACGTGTTTGCATGTATAAATTGCTGCTCACAGTGGCAGAGACAGGAAAAAGCCAGGCTCCAGGGAGCCTCCTGTGACAAGGAGCCCCCAGTGTGCTCGGGGACACCAGGAGCGGGGTGGCTTTCCACCCTGGGCAGCCTCTTGCAGGGCTTTGATCCTTGCAGAGCATCCAAGACTTATAAAGGTTGAGGAGGAGCCGCTGTGCATCAGACACCGGGAGAGCAGCGCTGGCACATGAGGGACCACACGGGAGCTCTGCATGGGGCTGGCCCCGTGCCCACGGAGCAGAGCTTGCCTTGGCTGTGCTTTCGCATAACAAATATTTATAGGAATCAACCTGCTGTTGCAAAGATGGTGTGAGAAATGCTGCTTGCCCCAATCCCCCTGGGTGAAGCCTGGCTGGGCGCTGAGCAGCAGCGTGCCTTCCTGTGGTGCTGGCCCAGCACCCTGCTCTGCCCGAGCGAGCCCATCCAGCTTGATCTCTGCCAGCAGCTGTGGGTAGGGCTCTGCTCGGGGCTGCATCGTGCGGCTTGGGGCTGCATTGCGTAGTTTGGGACTGTGTTGTGCTGTCTGGGACCACACTGCATGCCTTGGGACCTTGTTGTACAGCTTGGGATCTCACTGCATGGCTCAGGACCGTGTTGCACGGCTTGTTACCATGTTGCGCAGCGTGGGACCTTGTTGCACATCTCAGGAACACATCACACTGCTTGAGAGCACCTTGCAGTGCTCAGGACCGCATTGCATGCTGCTCCACCTCAGTTTGCTCCTTGGCAGGAGATGCTGGTGCAGAACCCTGCACACCACCAAACACAGCAACACAGCGGCACGATGGGGTTAAACCCTTCATGGGGTTAACTCTCTCCATGTCAGGCTCCTGCTGCTTCAAAACCACCTCTGATACTGTCTCCTGGAGCATAATTTAGGCTCAGAGCCCCTGGCCAGGTGGTGAGAGCCCTTATAGGTCTGACAGGCCAGCCAGATGGGGCTGCTGTGCAAAAGGGAAGCCCAAACCCGCTTGGAGGCTGGTGCCAGCAGTTGTGGGGCTGGGGGGCTCAGACCCCCTCCCAGATGCTATCAGGAAGGACACCCTCGTGGCAGGGACACCTGTGCTGCCCAGTGAGAGGTGAGGGAGGCAGTGGCGGAGGCAGTGCCAGTGGCGAGGCTTCTGTGGCACCTGTGGTACCTGCGGTGCCGATGCTCCCGTGGTACCTGTGGTACCTGTGGTACCGATGCTCCTGTGGTACCCATGGTACCTGCGGTACCTGCGGTACCGATGCTCCTGTGGTACCCGTGGTACCTGTGGTACCTGTGGTGCTGATGCTCCTGTGGTACCTGTGGTACCTGCGGTACCTGTGGTACCGATGCTCCTGCGGTGCCGGCGGAAGGTCTCGCAGTGCCGCTGTGCATGCAGCCTGGGAGGACGCAGCTCGGCAGCACCGCCTGTGACTGAGCTCCCCCGAATTAAACAGCCCTGGTGCCTATGAGACCGGGTGTTTTTGGAGCAGGGACTGGGACAGCCTGTGCTGGCAAGGGAACCTCCAGGTGTCCCTGCTCCTACAATGGCTCAGTCTGGCTCCGGACGGCCACTGCCTTTGCCCGAACACCCTGCTGGGTCCCCCAGCCTGCTCCCACTGCGCTGCCCCTCAGTGCAAGGGCCTCCGCCTGCAAGGGACTTTGGGCCACAGCTGTTCCCCCACCTACACTTGGGAGGGACTTATTGAGCTCTGCGCATTTTGAGGAGCCCAATGAAACCCTCCGAGCTTTCCAGGCCAGGACACTGATGTACAATTCCCCTACGCATCCTCTCCAGTGGCAGCACTGAGCCCCGGCAATGCTTGCAGGACTACGGCACCCAGTGGCCTTGCCACATCCATCAAGCTGGATTTTATTCCCCGGTAGCACTGCAGAGGGGCTTGCTTTGTTGTCCCTTTTAACACCGTCGTGCCCACGGATCCCTGCGCATCCCGTTGCCCTCCTTCCCGCGGTCGGGGCTGGCAGGTTGTTGTTTTAGGAGCGCATTGTGGCCGGGAGCACTGGGGCTCCTTGGGCCGAGGTCCGCCACTGCTGCCTTTTGTCCCCGAGCGCTGCGGAGCCTCTCCGGACAATGGCAGGAAACGTGCCCCGGCTGCGCGTCGCCCTGGCTGGCCCGCCCGCCGGGCCCTATCTGTGAGGGAAGGCGCTTTGCAGGGGCTGCATTGTTTGGGGCCGATAAACTCCGGAAACTCGGGCGCAGAATGGAAGGAAGTGTCAAAAGCCTCGAGCCCGGGGCTGCTGGGCTGTGCAGCGGGTTCCCACGGCACGGCTGCGGGATGGTGATCCTGGAAGGCACCCCGAGCAAGCAGCATGGGGCTGGGCTGGAGGTGGGGCTGGCCATGACCCTTTCCAGCTGTGCTCAGTAATGGGTGAAGAAGCGAAGCCCCTGACCTAAGGTGGTCCAAGGGGTCCCCACACCTGGCCCTGGGCTTTGGGGCTCGGAGGCTGTGCTGGTGCCACCCCGACCTTACAGCACCTCTGAGGTCCGCTTGGTTTGCCAAGGCCACGCCAGGGTGGTGGTTGGAGAGAGGAACCCCCGGGTGCTCCCAAAAGCTGCCATGATATGGTTTAATTCTGGCTCAGCTGCTCTGATTTTTTCCTGCCTGGGGACTGCTGGGCGACCCCCAATTTGTTTTGGGTGCCCAGCCCTGTGCCAGCTCTGGTCAGGAGCTTCAGGAAGGGGCATGCAGGTGTCCTTATAGGAGGTACTGCTCTCAGTGTCTTGAATCTGGAGGGGTATCCAGGCCACCAGCTGTGGGGTGTCCTCAGGGACACTGAGGCTGAGGGTGGCATGGGGTGGGCAGGGGGACAACAGTTCCCATGGCGGAGGGGAGAGGAGCTTGGCCTCTTGCTTCGGTGCAGCCAGATGTGGTTGGGGGAAGGAGCCACATTGCTGCTGCATGGGCATGGGGACCCACAGGAGATACTGGCAGGGCTGGTTGGTGGCACTTGGCCACCAACATGGGCACACACCAGCAAGGCAATGCAGACACTGTTTTTCTCTTTCCCCCTAGCTGAGCGGAGGCGACCCTGAATGCAGCTGTGACGAAGGAGATGAGACCTCCCGCAAGAAAAGGAGCAGGAGCCTGTAAGTGTCACGTCGTGGTGGCATCAGACTGTGCCACAGCTGCTTCCCATGGCTAAACACCTGGGCTGAGCCCTGCTTGTGAGGAAGCCCTTGGGGTCCCCCCATCTCATTCACCCAAGCTTTGCCAGGAGGAAAGCAGCAAAGATACGCATGAACTGTGGTCTCGCTTAGTCGTGATGTTTGGGGAGGAGGGTGGGATGCACTCTAGGGGTGTTGCCCAGCACGGCCGGGAGCATCTCTGTCTTCACGGTGCTTTGATGGATGGGACGAAGGAGCTGGCAGGGTGGGGATGCAGCTCCCCGGTGCCAGCAGAGCTCCGCTCCAGCATGCTGGGTTCAGGGAGAGGACGTGCGAGTGGTGAAACATGAGCTGGGGGCCTCCTTCCTGCTGACCCCATGCCGGGAGGAGGTTTCACTCCACAGGGACAGGCTCTGGTGCTTGCACACTGCAGCGCGCTGGCAGCGCGGTGGGAGCAGCCCCGGGTGAGCGAGGGGTCCACCAAGGGACGCCCACAGCCCCGCCACTGCCGGTAAGGATTTGGGATGCCCCAGATCTGGTCCGGGCAAGGACAAGGGAACTGTGGACTTTGCTTCCTGTGAACACAGTGGCAGCTCAATGGGGGCCAGCGTGCCGGTGGGGCTGTTTGGAAGAAGCTGCCTCCTGTTTTGCAATGCAGGGTGCAGCCGGGCGTCACAGCCACAGGGGTGCCGGGGCTCGGGGCTGTCCCCACTGCACGTGGCTCGGGGCAGGTGGAGAGGTCACACGTGGTTGCAGCTGCCCAGGCTGCGCGAGCGTGCAGCTGCACGCGCCGGCTCGACGGCTTCACTGCGTGTGCAGCCTGCCAGCGAGCGGCACTGTTGTCCTGTGCGCTCCCACGCAACTGCTGCAGCTGGCTATTTTTAGCTCTTTTCATTATTCTCCCCCACCACCACTCCAGACACTTGAAATTAAAATAAATCCCTTGCCGTCCGCAGCGGGGACATCCCCCATGTGAGCTGGGGGAATCGGGGCGGCGGGGGGGCTCAGCGGGGCCGGGGGTGGTTGCAGGGAGGGTTTTTTGCTCACCTTGAGACAGCAGCGGATGCGCTGGGGAGCGCAGCAGCATCGCACTGGCCGGCTATTGGCTGCGCGGCCGGGTTGCCAGCTGGCCACGAGCAGTATTTATGGTGCAAGTGGCTGGGGTTCGGCAATCGCCTCTCTGGCACCATCTCTGCTCGCCTGTGGGCGCTCCCTGATGTACCATACCATGGTGGACTTTTCTGAAAAATACCTGGAAAGGTAGGAGTGGAGCTCCCTGCGGGGACAGGCGATGCGCTTTGCAGGGACAGGGCACAGGTTTGGATGTGGCATGGGGAGATGGGGCTGGATGTGGCCTCGCAGCTGTGCTGGGGGCAGATCACTGCATAGGGGCGACTCCAGGCATAAACCAGCAGTTTCTTATGAAATGTTATTTTTGCTGTGGCACCTTATACTGCAGGTTGGCTGCAGCTGGAGGCTGTGCATGCCCACATCTGATGCAACCAGGTTTTGTGCTGTTTGCTATTTATTTGCAAGCATCTGCGAGGGGAGCAGTGAGAGCACAGCATCTCGCAGGTTTTAAGTTTGTGAACTCCTTTGGGTGTTGCCTCCCAGCGTATTGCAGCTGGCAAATCTGCCAGTGAGCACCTGCAGCCCGGCGTGCTGCAGAGCTGCCCGCTGCGGGTGGCCGGCGCCTTGCAGAGGGCTGTGCGGAGAGGGCAGCCCACGTGTGCTGCTCCCTCGCACGGATGTGCACACACAAGGGCTTTTCAGTGCTTTTCAAGCCCCGCCAGACTCCCAGCAGCAGTGGCTGTGTTGCTAAACTGGGAACAGTGCTGAAATTGTTGCTCAGAGCTGTGTGGGGTGGCTTGTCCCGCGCGGTGGCTTGCTGGTGGGGAGATGATGGGATGCAGATGGGGTCTGGTGTGTAAGGCTCCTCGCTTGGATCCATTTGTCCCATGTTAGTGCTGTGCCCGTGCCTGGCAGCAGCTGTCCAGCTGTGGGTCCAGACAGCATCGCTTGGGGTGGGGTACCTTGAACACCTCTGTACCTTGTGTCCCCAGCCAGCCCTGGGCACAGCCTGGGGCTCAGGCCACATGCAGAGGTGGCTCCTACAAGCACCCAGCAATGTGGGACCTGTGGGAGGTGGCTGGGGTGGCCTGGCCACACCAGCCTGAGGCCCCGTCCACCCTGGTGGCACCACTGGTCTCTGCGCAGGGCAAACACCCTGTGTCACCCTGCGTGTCCCCTGCGCACCGTGGTGTCATGCAGGAGCTGTGCCACGAGGGGACAGCATCGTCCGTGCCCGTCCTTGCCCCGTCACCTCTGCCACCTCCTGCTGGCGCTGCCCGCTGGCAGCCCTGGCAGGGCTGGGACACTCCCCATGGCAGCTGCCAAAATCTGCCGCTTCATGCCGGTGGCAGCTTCCTGGGGCAGCGGGGAGCCCCGTGCCCAGGTGCGTGTGTGTCCATCTGTCCAGGAATGGTGGCGCAGTGACACGTGCAGGGTGGCAGCACAGGATGCCAGTGCCGTGGGTGACCCGGCATGCCCCAGCCACCCTATCACGGAGGTGTCCCTGTCGCCGTGCCCATCCTGGGCTGGCACCGGACACGTGTGAGCACCAGCGGGTCACACGCGGGTTCCCAGCCCCAGCCCCGCAGAGGAGACACGGCAAAGTGCCGCTGTCCCTGCTCAGCTCCAAACCCCGCTCGGCCCTGCTGCCAGCCCCGCCACATTCCCCAGGACGCCCGCGCTCTATAAATAGCGCTCGTAAATCCCCGCCGCGATTATTTTCCCCGCCGTCCCTTGAAAGGCCCCAGCTCTCCGCCCTCAGCACTGCTTTTTCCACCTTTCCTCAAGTTTCCCCAGCAACGGCAGAGCCATCCGAAGCAGCGGCAGGGCTGACACAGCCCTTACTCACCCGCGCCTCGTCCGCGCCACGCAGCGTTCCCAGCTCCCTGGGGCTGAACCCTCCCACTTCCGCACCCGCTGCCCCGAGCGGGAGCGCGGCACAGAGCCGCCGTCAGAGCGCCCGAGCGTTTGGCCGGGCCGGTCGCGCTGGGAGCCGCCGTCCCGACAGCCATGCCCTTTTTCCGTGACCTCTCCAAGCCACAGCCGTTGGAGTTTCACGCCGAGATGCTGCTGGGCGTGCAGCGGCCGCACAACGGCAGCCTGCAGCGCCGGCACACCATGAAGGAGTAGGTGACGGGCGACGTGCGGGATGAGGCTGCCGGCGGGTCCCTGCACCCTTTGGTGCTGTGTCCCCCCACCTTGCCCACCTCCTAAAACTTGCTCTTCTTCTCTAGAGCCAAGGACATGAAGAACCGGCTGGGGATTTTCCGGCGGAGAAACGAGTCCCCAGGAGCCAACCCCTCCAGCAAGCTGGAAAAAGTGCTCAAGTCGCTCAAGTAGGTGCTGCGAGCGGGCGGCGTGGGGGCACGGCACCGGGGGGCACCCAGGTGCACAGGGTTTGGACGCAAGCCATGGCCGGGCTGAGTGTCACCTCTGGGGAGGTTGGGGTCACCCTGGACGGGGGGAGGCTGTGGGCAAACAGCTGTTGTAGGCAGAGTTGCGTTAAAAACATGGTTTGGCTGAATAGCTCCCCAGGGCAGCGGGGAGGTCCCTGCCCTGTGCTGGTGGCACAGCAGCAGCTTGGGCTGGAAATTTCCCTGCTTTCCCCCAGTGCCTGTATGTGAAACCTTGACTGGCCAGAGGATGCTTTGGGAAACCACTTGGCTCTGGAGATGCTCCAGCAGCTGGAGATGAGCCCTGCCCGGCCTCATGCCCGGCGGCTGGAAAGGGGTGGCTGAAATCCCTGCCATCACACAGCTCCTGGGCATTGCCTGGAGTTTTTCCAGTGCTTGCTCAGACACAGCTGCCCACACAGCCCTCTTTATATCAGATTTTCTTCCTGCCCAACTAAAGGCAGAGCTTTCCTTCCAGCAGAGCCACTGTGGTGCTGCCCATGGCTGCCTGGTGCTGCGGGTGCCGGTGCCGGCCACACCAGGGCACGCGGTGATGCTGCTTCTACTAGAAACGTTTTTCTCCTGGGGCAGCCAGGGTTGTGCAGTGGCAGGCAGCAGCCACGGCTTTCACAGCTTCGCTTTGCCAACGTGCTGCCCTTTTCCCGCAGGCCCGCGCCTGAGGAAGCTCTCAAGTGGGGGGAGTCCCTTGAGAAGCTGCTGCTGCACAAATGTGAGTGTTTGCCCCTCTCTTTTGCCTTTGCCACCAGGGAATATCCAGGCATGGGCATGGGGAAAGCTGGGATTTCCTCTGTTAATCCCTTCTGGTGCCTGGGAGGGGCAGGGGGCTGGAAATGAGCTGCTCTGTTCCTGCACCCATTTTTCTCATGCCAGGCTGGGGGGCATTTTGCCGTAGGAGCCGGGGGGAGCACCTGGGGAGGGAAAGGCAGTGATTTGCGTGCCTGGTTTGGTCTGTGAAGCAGGAGCTGCTTTAGACCGCTCCCCTTCTTGCCCTACAGTGTATCACAGCTGGGGCACCCCACATCGCGCTCATGTCCCCACGGGGATGGCTGGGGGGTCCTGTCCCCATCACTGCCCCTGCTCCACGCCGAGCCTCCCCTTCTCGGCTCTGTGTGCATGCAGCTGGGCTGAGAACTGGGGATTCAGCACACGGGTGGCTCGTGTTGGTGCTGCCAGGCCAGGCGTCGCTGCCTGCACCCTCTGCTTTGCACAGGAGCTCACAAGGGATTTTTCCAGGGGTGATGTGGGGAGGGATTTTAGGTTGCATCTCTGCGAGTAGAGTAGTGTGTCTGTCCAGGAGTAGAGCCGTGTGTCTGTCCTGCAGATGGGCTCGCAGCCTTCAGGGCCTTCCTGCGCACTGAGTTCAGCGAGGAGAACCTGGAGTTCTGGCTGGCGTGCGAGGAGTACAAGAAGATCAAATCCCAGTCCAAGATGGTCTCCAAGGCCAAGAAGATCTTTGCGGAGTACATCGCCATCCAGTCCTGCAAGGAGGTGAGGCTGGCTCCCGCCCCGGCGCATGGCTCCGTGCCTCGGTGGCCGCATGGAGCTGCTCACCGGTGCTGGTCTCTCTGCCCACAGGTGAACCTGGACTCCTACACGCGGGAGCACACCAAGGAGAACCTGCAGAACATCACCCGCAGCTGCTTTGACCTTGCACAGAAGAGGATATACGGGCTAATGGAGAAGGACTCGTATCCTCGCTTCCTCCGCTCTGACTTGTACTTAGATATAATTAACCAGAAGAAAGCCAGCTCCCCGCTGTAGACCGAAGGACTCTCTCGGGGCAGACTGGGAACTGTGTGTTTACATGAAACCGGCGGTGGTGGCCTCGCCGGGGGGATGGCAGGAGCATGCCTTCCTGCTGCTGGTCGTGCCCCCGAGCCATATTCCTGCAGCGGATGGGCATGGGGCAGCCGAAGGCACCGAGCAACAAGCTGCGCAGTCTGGTACTGCTCCATCACCCCGTCTCACCATCGCTGGTACGACGCCTTCGGGGTGGCCCCGGCATGGATTTTAGCCAGGAGGGAAGCTCCCACAAGACTACTGTGAAGCCTGAGCTGTGAGCATCGCTGGAAGACGATGAGTGATGCCGACTTGGAGAGGAGGAAGAGGAGGAGGAGGAAGATTTTTGTGCAGAGCTCCAGCAAGGGGAAAACAGCACCGATGTGAGCATCATCCCCGGACAAAAGACTTCTGAACTGGACCAGCCCCACGATGCTGCTGTGCATCCCCTGCTGGCGATGCCTCCTGGCTCCCCTGAAGCAGCCACCTCGCAGGAGCCTGGCGCTTCCTTCGCTCGTGGCCGGTCTTTCCCCTGCGCCGGAGGGGTGCAGCCTCCTGCTCCCACCCCTTGCCTCCTGGTTTATTTATTGACCTCCTATAGCTGGATGCATTGCTGTATAATAGGAAATCCTAGTGTCCTTTCCCATTCTGAAATTACAAGTGCAATATTTGTGCGTGTCGCGGCAGAGTTCTCCCATGGAGTGGATGCCTTCTCTTTTATGAGTGCGTGCAACATTTTCTAAGTTTGCAGGTTTTATCTGACAAAAAAAAAAAAAAAAAGCGTTCCCTAGCAGCAGGCCGCTGGGGGAGCCTGGGTGTACATATCCTGCCCTGACGACGGAGGGTTTGCTGATGGAGATAAGCAGCTCTGTGAATCAGATGCTCTCCCTACTCTGGATAAAAATATTGTGTTTGAGACGCGGCGGTTGTTGCTGAACCTGGCAGAGCTGGACGGACTGCATGCGTCCAGGTGTCCAGTTTACAGTGCAAGGCATCTCTGCAGCTAGCAAAAATACATTGTCATGGTCATAGGTAAATAAAAGGAGAATATAATTTCTTGTAGCACTTTCTTTCTGGCATGTTTCTCAGTGCTGGCAGAGCCAGGCTTCCCCCGCTTCACCAAGGAGCGTAAAATCCTGTTATTGCATGGCTAGAGATGGGAAAATTTGGTTCCATGAATTTCTGAGCTGCTTTTTATGATGGAGCAGCTGCCAGATGCTCCTGGGTTAAAGGCTGAGGCCAGAAACAGAAAGTTTTGCCCAAAATGAAACTGTTCCCAGAGACAGTGTTTGCTGTGTATACATAGCGGGGCATGAGCCTCTGAATGAGGAAGTGCCCAGAAACATAAGTGACCTCGTGTAGCACCCGGTCCCTCTGGGGAAACGTCAAAAGGAGCAGCAAAAAGCCCAGCATCACTATTTCAGGTCCTGGCTGCACGACTTGGCAGGGCTGCTCCTTCCCAGCACAGCTGGGCTCTGTAATGAGAACGTCTGTAGGGGTTGGTCACGGTGCGTTTGGTGGCTGAAATGTCTCGTGCCCATTGCTGTAGCTGCTTGCAGTAGGCTTGGTGGCTCGATGTGCTCATGGCATCGCGGGGCTGGGCCGTGGCATGGCCCACGGAGCTGTCCCTTCACGTGGTGCGGGGGGTGATGCCCGGGGGTGGAGGTGGCATGGAGCCCCTGTAATCCTATGGGCACAGCTCCCCCTGGCACATACAGTCCCTTCTGGGGACCCATCCTTGCCTCCCGCCTTAATCAGCCAGCGGGTGATGCCCAGGTGGGGAAACTGAGGCAGAGCTGAGGGACCCTCCGGGGCCAGCTGGCGGTAGCAGGCTGCGGGACGCCTGTGGGGTTCTTCTGGCTTTTGGCTCCCCTGCCATGAGCTGGTGTCCCAGCTGTGACCTGGCCACCATCCCTGAAGCTGCTGGGACCTGGTGGCTCGGTGCAGCCTCCTTGTGAGCCCTTCTGGCCCTGGCTGGCGTAGTCCTGACCACCCTGGCTGGTGGTCCCCATCGCCCAGGCAGAGCTCTCCTCCCCAGGATAACAGTGCCAAGGGTCCTGGGGTCCTGGCTGCTTTGAGCCCCAACACATGGCTCAGGACATCCCCATTGCCCCAGGATGTCCCCATAGCCCCACGAACCACCCTGTGCCCATGTCTCCTGTGGGGCAAGAGTGCCCTGGCTGGCTCCTCTGAGCTTCCTCACTCTCCCCATCCCTGAAAGCCTTCAAACCCTCTCCTTCCCCCTGAGCTGCCCTGCTTCGGGAGGCTCTGTGGGGGCAGCTCGTGTAACTCAGTACCTTGTGCTACCTCCTCACTGCCATGAGCGCCAGGTCCAACATCCCCTCCTGGGGCTGGGTGACGCCCAGGAGCGGCCAACCCTCACAACCATACCTGCTTAGGTGAACGACCTGAGCCCGTCTGTGAGGGCAGGCAGCGAGGGCTGGGGCTGCTCCGGGACATGTGGGGCAGGAGCCTGGTGCCTGACTTTGCATCACCACCAGCGAGCTGCCTGCAGACAGTCCCTGCAGGGACAGAGGCACCGGTGCGTGTGGAAGACAGAGATATGGGCACTTGGGGTCACTCCCTGGAGAAGACGGAAATAGCCCCTCATTAGTGATAGAAGTTTGGTTATTGCTGTACCAGAATTTATTACCAGCAGGTCAGGTTAGCATGAGTCATTCTGCAAACACCATCCCCACGTGCTTCAGAGATGCTCTGATCTCTGGGAGAGGCAGGGCTGGGGTGGGAGGTGGAGATATCAGGTGAGTGTCCCATGTTCTGGGACTGGCACTGCCCTTTGCGTACCCATGGCAGCAGGATGTGTCTCATCATGGACACTGAAGCTCCAGCTTTGTCCCCTCCGTGCTGCAAGAGGAGCTGCGCAATCTTCTCCAAGACTTCATGCCCTGGCATGAAGGGCATAAGAAACTTGGACCATCTGGGTGGTAAATGGATGGGGGACATCAGCTCATGGATGGGCTTGTTCTTGTGGGGGTCTCCTGGTTGGGGATGGCCCTGGGAGGGAAAAAGTGGCCTTTCACAGAGAAAAAGCCTTTACCTGCGCCCAAGCCACCACCAGTGTGGGTGCCATGGACATCGCTGCCACAGGCAAATTCCCAATGGGGAAATAGCTGCCTCCCAAAACGGGGGAATGCTGTATGGGGCCTTATCTCAGCAGATAGCAGGGATTTGTCTTCAGGCTAAAAATTCGTGGTTGCTCAGCTGCTGGTAGTCACTACTCAGCTTTGCTTGTTTTATGCAAACAGGGTAAAGTCCACCAGGCACGGGTGCCCTCGGTGCATTTGCAGGACAAAGCTCACCAAGGCAAAGGCAGCCATGGGGCAAAGGGCCCCGAGGAAAAGGATTTAAATGGGAAAGTGAGAATAATAATCTGAAAGTACTGAAGGGTTTGTTGGGCTCAAAATAATGTGATGACCCCATAGGTGAAAAAGGTGAAGACTGCTGGTAAAAATGTCCTGAGGTCATGGGTTTATCACCATGGTTTCCCCACACCGTCAGGGATGAGGAGGTTGGGGTGAAGCACAAGGACCTGGGGAGGCTGACAAATCAGGTTTACCAGGTTTTCACCATTCACGCATTCCTCAGCTCAGGACTTCATCAGCTGAACCAGCCAGAGAAGGGTGTTGGGGTCATCCGTGATTTAGAAAAGCAAATGAAGTTCTGAAAATAGAAAATTAAAATATTTTAAGTTGCTGAGCATGTTGTGAATGAAGGTTTATTGGGAGAAGGCAATAAGCAGCGTGGCCATGCCACAATAGCGGGGCTGGCCTCGGCCAGCACTGGTCCTCGCCCACAGCCCCAGCATGTGGGGACGTGTAGCGCTTTTTGCCAAGCAGCGCTCAGGTTGCACGTGAGCCTCATTTCAGAGCTGCCAGCAGCCATGAACATAAAGCCTTTCTCTTATTTCTTCAAAATTAGTGAAAAGTTTGCCTTTGTTTTACAGGTGTGCACTGTGTCCCAAGACACTCCAGCACTGCACAGCCTTTCTTGGGCTTCTCCAAGGCACCCATCCTGGAGTATAAACTTATCCAAATAAACATAACTTTCTACTGAGCAAAATAATTCCTTGGACCCCTGATTAGACAAATATTCTTAGAATAGAAACAAGGCTACTTTATAGCCATAGACTAAACAGAACTCAACAGCTAGATATTGAAACTGCAGACACAAGAATTCCCCTGCCCCGGTGAAACAGCTGACTTTCTGTGTGAGCCACTTAACCATGCTCAGCAAGTTATTTAGGTGGATCAGGAGCATGTCAAACTCTTTTTTGGGTAGCAGAGCTCCCCAGAAGGCAGCCAGGGACCCACTGCAGGAGCATCCAGTCTGTGATTGCCTGCCTGGTGGGGCTGGAAATGGGGGTCAATCTGGAGACTTTTGCTTCCACTGGGATTGACAAGGGCCAGGGGGCTGCAGGAATGCATCAGAGGGTTTCTGTCCTTCCAAACCATGACCCTGGGGGGCTCAGCGCTGCCCTGCATGGGTTTCATCCTGCCCAGGGGAGCAGCAAACAACGATGTCCTCCAGATGCATCATTGAATTGTGGCTGGAAAGACAAATGCCACCAAGCTCCACGGCTGGCATTCACAGTGTCACTCCTGCAAAAATCCGGGGGAGCAAAAAAGGAGAAAATAACACACTTCCGAAGTAAAAATAAAAACAGACTCAGATGCTGTCTGTCAAGGAAATAAAATAAGCCCGTCTGGGCTGCTGCCAGGACAGGAAATCCAGCAGCGGTAAGAGTCCCCTGGGTGCTGCTAACTCATTCGGGAAGCATTGTTATGACCCTCTCATTGCTCATTTTCTGATTCTTCTCTGCATTAGGTCATTTTTACTCAGACCATCCAGCTCACACATTCCCCGGTGCTGGGGGAAGAAGGCCAACAATGCCGACTCTTGGCTTGCCTGGAGGTGCTGGAGAAGGCTGGAGAAAGGGATGAAGAATACTTTCCTTTGTGGCTGAGCAGCTCTGCAGGGACATGATATGGGGAGAACAAGAAGGACCTTCTCCACAGGGTGACCCACCACCAACATCCCCTGTTGTGCTCTGGGGAGCACCGAGCTGTGTATGGGGCATGGGCAGAGCTGGAGGTGGCAAATGGGATCCCCACCTTAGAAACACCCAGAACCCCCCTCTCCCTGCCTTCATCCTTTGGCAGAGGAAGAGGAAGGTGAGAGACGGGGAAGAGCTGAGCAGGAGCAGGTGGGGACTGGGAACAGAGTGTTTGCACAGGAGCCATATGTAAGTCATTTCTTGTCCCTTCCTGAACTAATAGCGCAATTATTTTAGAAGCATGCACGTGTTTCTAATGGAAAGTTCCACGCAGGCTGTGCGTCAGTTTATTGGTGTAGCAGCCTGTTCTCCCTAATGCCTTGCAGCATTTCTAGGCAAAGACAAATGGGCGAAACCTCCTGCGTATGGGACTGGGGACGGCAGTGACCGGTCACCGAGTGCCAGACGAATCTCCTGGGCCAGCTCTGCAGCAAACAGGCTCACGTGGCAAAAGCCGATCGGCACAGCAGAACAAACACCAGTCTGCTCCTTGATGTAGCTCCTGTGCTTGTCCCCAGGTGTTCGGACCAGTGTGTCTGATTTTGTGTCCTGTCCCCTCCAAGCAGCTCAAGAGGGATGTGGAGACTTGGAGAGGTTCCTGCAGAGGCTACTGAGGTGGACGTGGACCTGGGGCACAGGACCCATGTGGAGGGATGGAGAAAGCTGGGCTGGTTGAATCTGGGGGTAAGGAGGCAAAGGGGACATCTAATAGCACCCTAAAGCTTTGGGAAGGACAATTACAAAGGCGATGGAGCCAGATTCATCTTGATAGTACCAGGTGACAAAACAAGCAGCAACAGCCACAACGTGTAACAACTTTCAGACCTCCAGGTTGGACCTCAGGAAAAATATTCCAATGGTAAGGCTGATAGAGCAGAAAAGCAGGTCCCCAGAGATGCAGGGATCTCCATCGCTGGATGTGGTCAAGACTTGGTCAGACATATTCATGGCTGAGCTGACTGGGTGTTGGTGATATTCCTGGTCTGAGGGGGGTTGGACTGGAGACCCCCGGGGATGTGTCCCCCTGGCACACCAATGAGTCTGACCCTCGCTTTGCTGGTTGATGTGGGTAGTGTCTTCCAGGACCTGAGCCCACAGGAGATGTGGGATGGACGTGCAGAAGGCCAAGGTCCCCACAGGACTGAGCTGAGGGAAGAGCTCCTTCCTTTTTGCCATCTGACCAACTCCGAAGCTGTTTGGTTCTGGGTAAAAGATGAGAGTTGGGTGCCAAAGATTGGCCTGCCAGGGGCCTGGGTTGGGCTGTAGGATGGTGGCATGGAGCACAGAGTGAGGTCTCTGCCCCGTCCATTGGTTGGGCAAGCTCATCTCCATAAATGATAGGACTATAAAATTTCAATCCCTAAATCACCCTGTTTTCCAGTACTAATTTTTAAAATCTTTTCTGGCCCCACAGGTGTGCCAACCACCTAATGCCTGAGCAGCACCTTGATAACCTGTGCAAGAACAGGTTATGGGATGAGGATCCTGGGTAGCTCTTGCAGCTATTACCCAACACATTTCATTTGATGTGTCATTTGAACACAAACAATTGGCTTATTAACTAGATTTTTTCAGGGAACCAAAGGATTGTTACAGGTAGGAAGTCTGATAAGTTAATGCAGCCAATCTTTCCTTTTCTAAAATAAATAGAAAGGAAGGAAGCAGAATGGGAGACCTTGCAAATCATGTTTCAACATAGTGCCAACTTTTATGGCTAAGCCATAAAGTAGCAGTTACTAAAGCGCTGGCACAGCATTAATTAGATGAGAATTATGGACATGCTCACTACTGCAGCTTCATTACAGCCCAGGAATTGACTCCGGCAACGAGTGTAGTGGGTTCTGCTGTACCAGCACTCATCTGCTGCCAGGTGTCCATGTGTCAGGGAAGGCATTTGCTAGGGATGCTCACCACTGCTCTGTGTGTACTTTCCACCAGCTGAGAGTCAAACCAGGGTATTCACAGAAATTTGGATGATGTTCTGGGTCATATGGGTGCTTTCAGGATGCGCGGGGGCTTTGAAGCGCGGTTACAGACTGATCTCACAAAAGCCAGCCCCTGTTTCTGTCCTCTTTCCCTTCCATGCAGTGAGGAGGTTGAGGAGCAGCTTTAGGGACACCGCTTGAAGATCCAGAGCGGTCCCAGCTTGGATCTGCTGGTCCATCGCTGCAGCCAGAAAGGCTTCAAGGTAACTGTCCCCTCTGCAGAGGAGCATTTTGGAGGGATGAAAGTTTGCTGGGAAATGTGGTAGACCTCATTCAGACACACTCCCCTTGTCCAGAGCATGAAGGTCTGCACCAGAGCTGGCCTGGCTGCCAGTTGGCCCCCGGCATTTCTCCTCCTCTTCCTCCTCCCTGCTCCCCTTTCGCTGGTGCCCCTGCCCACCTCCTCCTCTGTCTCTGCCTGCACATGTGGACTCCCAGCCTCCAAGCTATTGGCAATAAAAGTAAAAGCTGGTAAATCCAGTTCTCACAGTGTGACATGTGGGGATATCTCGTGCTGGCAAAGCCTCCTGATGTGGCTTTGCATCTGGTGGACACTCTCTGGGTGGGATGGAGACACTGCTGAAACTGTGCTGCAAAGTTTTTGGCTGCACAGTGTGTCTTCGGACAAATATCATGGCCAAATTTCAGGTGGAGCTCAGGAAAAGCAACAAGCATCCAGGTCAGATAGGAAGGCCCGAAAGGTCCTTCTTCTTGGTCTGGTCTGAGGCAGATCTTCATCCCCAGTGCTTCCCCCAAACACCCCAACTTCGAAGCCCTCTGCAGCCTGGGGCCGCATTTACTCTACTCCCAAACCAGCCTCCCAATGTGCCACCTTCCCAGGGCTGCACGGGGTCACTGATGAACATGTCAGCTTCCTTGAACACAAAGATGGGCAAAATCTTCCCCCGTCTCCATGTGCACACAACACAGCTCCCACGGTGCCGGGCCAGGTGAGGAACGTGTTTCTCAGGACTGGAACTTGTGCAGCGCTGCGCTTGGTTATTTCCAGCTGCGGCTTTTGGAAACGTTTGGCGCCTTCGTCACTTTTAGCTCTGGCAGCTGCTCTTCATTTTCTGGAAAACCTTAGAATGCTCCAGACTGTCAGAAGAATGGCTAGCTAAAGAAAAACAGAAAACAGAAGAACAAAACCCAGCCTTTTTCCAATCAACCTAGTGTTGTTTTTTTTTTTTTTTTAGAAAAAACATATCTGTTTTCTTCCTGGATCAGCCTGGCCCCTGCAAATGCACTCACTGTTGTGCTGCACTACTAAAATAACTATAGTTGATAATGGAAATAAAGCCCTGGGAGATTCACCCATTTGCGTCTCATCAGCCTGATGTGCTGCAGACCCTGCTTAGGGTTGCAGATCTCTGCAGGGGCAGTTCCTGTTTGCATCTCCAAGGCTGGCATAAGTCAGATGCAGCTTGGGGATGGCCGATGCTCACTTGGTGGCTTTGCACATCCCGGGGATGCACTGGGGCTGGGGTTGTTTGCTGGGCTCAGCTCAGCCCACCAAGCACATCAGAGGTACGTACGGCCCCTAGTTAAGCTGGGGTTAAGCAATGCCCAGACTAATTTAGACACAGGAATGCTGAAGATCTGGATGTTCCAGGTCAAGAAAATGAACAGTCGTGGCACTCCATATTTGAAATCCCTCAAACAGTGTTTCTTTAAGACCTTTTCACAAATCTTTTCCTAATCTCCTGCTGTCTCTCTGGACAGCAGCTTTCCAGATGCTGATTCAGAGCAGGAACCTCAGCATCTCCTGGTGGCCTCTGCTGCTCCCCATTGCCCACGGTGGAACTGGAGCCAATGGGAGCTCCGGAGATATCCTGTGCACTGATGCTGGGGCCTTGGTATCCTCAAGGTGAGCTGCAAACCCATCCGTGCACCTACTTCGGGGTGTTGGAGCAAGGACAGCTGCAGTGGGCACAGCCAAAGTGGGTGGCCTCAGAAGTCCCGTCCTCAGTGGCGGTACCAGGATTTTTGCCAAGAAACCTCCTTGATGGTGGAGGGAAGAGAAAAGGGAGGGTTGTCCTGCTGATGGATGGCAAAAGCACCCTCCTACCTTACACTCACCCTCCTGGGAAATGCCCTTTTGTGATGGCTCAGGTCTGCAGCTTTTCTCTTCTGCTTTGCTGCTGCACCTGGATGCCACTCTGAGTCCATGGCTCTGTCCCAAAGGGCTGGGGAGCCCTACCTGCAGCCATCTGCAGCATCTCAGGGGCTTTCAGGGCCTTTCCCAAAATGTGGTGGCCTTGTCCCATGGTGGCAGCAAGTGTAAGACCCCCAAGCACTGAGCAGGGGATGGCTCCAGCCCTTATCCACCCTTCTCGACTGGTCTTGCTGTCTGCTCTTGCACAGCCAAATTTGTGGGGACCATTCTGGACGTATTTTGAAATAAACCACAAAAATCCTCCAAAAATACATATTCAAGACCGACCTCTACCAGCCTCTCTGGGGAAGATGTGCTGTTTTGGGGCACGGCTTGGATTTCCTTTGAAACTAGTGAGCTCTGCTAGGGCTTTTGCAATAGGACCCTGCCGCTATCAGCAGCGCTGGCTCACATCAGTCGTGGAGTGCTGGCACTTCTCCGCCTCTCTGCTTCCTGCTCCAGCAGCCTTATCAGCGCTCGCTCCTCGGCTTGGCTCATCCTGTCCTCATCCCACAGCCAGCTGGGAGGGCAGCTCAGCCTGGAGCAAGCTTTGGAGGAAGCTGTGGCAGGAGGGGTTGGGGCCAAGTGCTGTCACCCCAGACCTTCAAAAGGCAGGGGTGCTGCTCCCCAGAGCATCAAATCACTGAGTTTGCTGCAGAGGCTGGTTTCGTTTTATTTTGAGGGTCTATGGGTCACCTTTTCCAATACTTTCTGCTAACCCATGTGACTGGGGACCCAGCAAGTGGGCAGGAATGGATGTACCTCCTCCAAGCGCTGGCAACCCCCCTAGAGTGCTGGGAGGTGGCATGGAGAGACATGACTTTGCCCTAGGCTGCCCAAGGTATGTAGGGAAGCTATGTGTCATCATGGTGGGTTTGACCCCCATTACCTCCTGAGCGAGGTGAAAGCCAAACACAGACCTGCCCACAGGCTGCGCTGTGGCATGTGCCACCAGCCTGCTCTATGGGCACCACCAGGGTCCCCACCCCTTGCCCTGGAGTAGTGGTGCTGGTCTTCTCTGGCCTCTACAGCTATCGCATGCAAAGATACCTTTGTGTTTTGGGAGTCCTCACCCTGAGGAGACTGAACATCCAGCCTCAGCCATCTCCAGCACCACTGGGCTCCCTGGTCCCTCTGCTTGGTCCTTTGTCACTTTGCAGAGGGTCCTGCAGCTGCTGACAGCATCACTACACTGGTGTGGTGAGTTTAGAAGTTCTTGAGCCCTAGTCACTCCAATCCAGACGTCTCATCATGGCCAGCACTGAGGCCTTGAGCACATGTCCTCCCCCAGCAGGCTTTGGGCAGGCCACCCATGTCTTTTCCTGTCCTCCAGCCAAGGTCTTTGGGAGAACAGGGCACATGGCCAAGGGCTGGAGGGCTCGCTGTTCAGATGGGGTTGAGGACCCATAGGAGCAGTGCTGGTGATTTCACTTCTCTGCCAGTTATGTTTCTCAACATAAGGGTAGGAGAGCCAGCTGTGTTCGGCACAGCTGCCCTCCTTCTGAGGGTGCTTGCCTGGGTGGCCACAGGGACGAGGCGGTCAGGGTGGCTCTGTCCCTTGCCAGCACAAGGACATGGCTCCCCTGCCCCTCCATTCATGCCCTGACCCTTCCGAAGCCGTCGTGGTCCTCCTGGGAGCGGTTTCCAGTTTGGGACTGGATCCAGTCTGTTGCAGTGTTGTTTCTTAGAAATTGCCTGAGCTTCTGTTTTAGTCATTTTCCTGGCTGCTTCGCTCCTGCTTTCCAGCTCCGCTCCTGCCACGGGGCTATTTTTATTTCACACACTCTCATTTTTGCAGGCCATGAGCTCTGCTCTTGCAATAGCTACACAACAGGCTGGTGTGTGGGTGGGGAAAAACAACAGAACTGAGTATTAGCCAGGAATGTGAGAGTAAGTGGCTTTACCTGTGCTCACCTCCAGTGCTCCTATCCCCAGAGTGACGAGGCACCTCCTGGGCACAAAGGAGGGTGACCTCACTTTAACTGCCCAAACCCTTCCCATCCTTTGACCCTGCCCTTGGGGTGGTTGGCCTGTGGCAGGATTCCTCCAAAAGTGGAAAAAAGCACAGGTCAATATTGCCATGAGGCATAGCTGCTATCACCCAGGGCTGGGAGGGGAAGGGAGTGGCAGTCCTGTTAAGTCCTACGTGGTGACACTGTGGGATGAGTCAGAAGTGGCACGGCATGCCTAGGTTCCTGGGGGTTTGGTGATTCAGCTCAGGAGCTCCTATTGCACTGCCTCCTCCTGCACAGCCCGGTGCTGAGATGCGACATGAAAGTGTCCCTTGACCTGCAGGACTTCAAAGAAACCGCAGCCAACATGGTTCAGAAGAAGAATTTCTAGTAGGGTGGGCCAGGACCTTCTGACTGGGGGAAACTTGCCCCTTGGGTCACAGCAAAACAGTCTATGCACAGGAGGGCAAGGTCTTTGCAGCCCCTCTCCTCTGCAGCTGTGGGGCTTGTGTTGTCTAAAGAGGGGTAGGGCAGGCTCTGTTTTGTGCAAGTACCCTCTGCGGGACATGTGAAGATGCTGAGAAAGTCAGACTTGTCCTTCAGCAACTCCATGTCCTCAGGCAGCTTCTCTGCATGTGGAATACATGCATACTCCCTCCCAGGGGTGGGCTCTGAGCTCCTCTGCTGGATGGGTAAGACTTGCAGGCCACCCAGAGCTCTCATGTGCATCAGAGCTGGAGAAAGAAGACCCCAAAGAAGCCTCTGTCTAACCAGGGTCCTTCCTAGGAGGAATGCTGGCTACATCTGCACCTCCCAGGAGGACAACAATGGTCTGCTCTGCCCAACTGAAGGTATTGTTTGGGCCAGCTTGGGTGGTTCTGCAAGTGTTTCCAGGGCATGGTGTGAAAAGAGGAGCTTAGAGCATCTACCAGGGCATGTGCTTGCATGATGGACAGGCCATGGCCTCCTCATTCCATCCATGAAGATACTAAGCAGTGAGGGCAACCTGCTGTCCCTCCTTGTAGGAACAATGGGAGCTTCCTAGAACAACCCTTTTGATGTCCAGTGTAGGTTGGTAGGACAGAAGAAAGTTGAGGGAGAGTGTGTTGACAGACACTTGTAGTGCTCCTGGACCTAATCCAGCCCTGAGTGTGCCCAGCTGACACCCCCAGCAGTCCCCAGCATGACTTGGAGGCACTTATCTCCAGGAACCACATGACAGAGTTCCTAATTCAGCCTGGGACAGGACAACTCAGCTGGACAGAAGAGCTGTGTCCCTGCACCTGCTAGCAGAGTGCTAGAGCCTTGGGAAGGCTTCCCTGCTCTGCTGCTGCTGAGCAAACCCCAGCCCCTCACAGCAGGCAAATGAAAAATCCACGTCCCTTGGCTTCCCTGAACTCAGCATTTGTCTTTGTTGGTGCCAGCCAGGTTCAGAGAGCCAAAAGGCTTAGGTGCTGCCTGCGGGATGGGCATCCACCAGGGCTGAGGGCAAGAAGGACTTGCACCAGGCTGCCAGCTGGGGCACTGATAACTCCCAGGTGAATCATATTGGAGGTCAGCTCGTGACCAGCCCTCAATGGAAAGCACCAAATGGATGCTGTTTTTCCTTAAAATGACAAGGTGTAAATTGGGGGTGATGCAGTAGCTACTTAGCAGCAAGACAGTACAGTGGCTGAGCCTGAGGTCAGTGGTTCTGAGTGAGCCAGCTCAGCCTGCTGATAGCATGTGTGAGGACACAACGTCCTGTGGGGTCTGTACTGAACAGGGAGTTGCAGTGTTGGTGCCAGTATCTCCTTCCAGGCCAAGGGAGCCTCTCTTGGTGGGATCTGGAAGACCATTTCACTGGACTGAGGAGGCTTCATAGACCATACAGAGAACAGTACCTTGGCTGGTAGGTTGAAAGAGATGAGGACTCAGGTTTTCTCAGCTGTATGTTGAACCTGAAGGAGCCAGGGCATCTCTGAGCCATTGGGCTCAGTGGTGTGGGCTGTGGGCAGTGCTGTGAGCACCCCATCTGTTGGACCTGTGCTAGGTGGCCCTGACAGGCCTGTGAGAAGCACTGCCTGGATCTGCACACTGCAACCCAAGAGGGAGTGGTGTAGTCCCAGGGGGCCCTTCCTGAACAGCACTAAAGCAGCAGGCTGTGTGATGCTGTAAGCTGTGCTGTGGTACAGATACCTTTCTAGAGTGATGCCCACTTAGACCCATCAGCATGAGTGAGACCTGAGCCCACCTCTGGTGACAGCCTGCTCTTATCACCATCCATACATCTGCTCTTTCCTCCACCTTCTTCCAGTTTTTGGTGGTGCTGCTGCTGCCTCTGTCCTCTCTACTTTAGTCCATGGACTTCTTGCCCCATAGCTGTCCCTGCTGCCAACACCTTAGTTCCTTGGCTTTTTTTGGGAAATACAAACCAGGCTGGAGGCTTCCAGGGTGGAAATCTCATCACAATATTTTCCCTTATCCTGCTGATGGTGAGTCTTAAAGTCTTCAGAAGTGAGGCTTGCATTTGAGTGTTTCCAAAGTAACTTCTGGTGGGCTGAGGGCCTTGCTTGCCTGCAGCCACGTTTGCCATCTGTTCCCGGGCGGCTGGCACCTGAGGGCTGGTCTCAGCTGAAGTGCATGGGGCTCTGCCCTGCAGGGTCCTCTTCGAGGAGAAGGTACCCGGGTAGGGAGTCAACGAAAGGCCTGAGCATTTGGTTCCCCATCCGCCTTAATGATTGGAGCAGGCTCTGGAAAGCAAGTTTATAGAAAAAGGCTAAACTCAATGTAACTTAGCGTAGGTACGGGGAAAAGAACAGGACAGTGCTTGATCTCGGACAGCCTGGTCCAAAAGCTGCCCACAGCAGAGCTGCTACGTAAAGCTTATGTGCAGTTGGCTCAGTGACTTGTATCAGCCATATGGACTTTGTTGTCAGTCCTTCCTCAGGACCTTGATGCTGCATTTGCAGCAGTTTCCAAAAGAAATAACCTTGAGCTTTGCAGCTAAGCTCCATCTGGGCAAGAAAGGGAAGTCACGACTGGGCAAGAGGCCAGCATGAGGCTCAAGAGCATCCTCTGATGCTAATGCAGGGGAGACGACTGGGAAATGGCACTGGGAGTCTGGGTTTGTTTGCAGCTGGGGCTTTATGAGGGAAGTTCCCTGTAGTTTCCTGACTCTTAAGTTTTCCAAAGGAGCCTGTGAGCAGCACAGGCCGTTGTGCACATGCAGGGACTGAATAAAGCCTGGTCCTTTGCCTGCATGTCCTCTGTCCTCAGGGGAGGGAACAGCCCCTTTCCTTCACCATTGCAGCTCCTAACAGAGTGGAATTGATTTAAAGCACATGCCGCGAGCTGTTGAGGCCACCTGTTTCTGGAGCTTGCCTGTGAGCGGGGTGCCAGGGTGGGACTGGCTTTGCAAAGTGTTGCCTGTCTTGTGCCAGTGGAGACCTCTCCAGTGGCCCCAGTGCTCTGGGCTGCCTCAGGACTGTGGTGGATGACCCCAGGCGATGGGGCTGGTTCCTGGCTCGCAGAGCAAGTGGGGATGTGTGATCCCTGTTGGGCTGGGGAGAAAATCTCTGCAGGATGGATCTCTCCATGTGGCACAACCCAGCAGGAGGAGGAGGGCTGAGCTGCCTGTCCTGCCTGCACTGTCCCACCTCTGGGGCTGCTCCAGAAAAACATGCTGCATGGCCAGGTTGGTTCCCTGGGGCACGTTTGCCTTTTCCTGGTGTTCAAAGAGCAACACTTCTGGTGGTAGAGAAAGTCCTCAGCAATGCTAACCTGCATTGGACTGCAAGTTGTATGTACTGTGAGGGATGCAGAGGAAAGGCCTTCTGGGGAGGAACGAACACGTTATCCACAGCCACTTTCAGAGGAGGATTTTTCAGATACTTTGCAAGGGTGGAAATTTTCTCATAGCTGCACCTCAAAGAGGTGCTTGTCTGAGTGAGCCTGTGTTTGAACTGGAACGAGAGAACCATGGGAAAGGAACAATTATGAATTTTTAACACCAGAAACTCAGGCGATGCCTTAAAAAAAAATTCCCTCAATTTCTTTGGGCTCCATCCCAATCCATGAGGATACACAGGAACTAGCCAGGACAATTAATTCTACATTTCTCCTGAACACACTGGATGTTCCCTCCTTTCACAGAGACTGCTGGAGATAAGAGCCATGACCTGGCACCAGCTCTGGGAGCTCAGGAATTTCTAACCTCATTTTCTGATAAGAGCTCTGACAAAGCCTGCCCTGAGATGTTAGAAACAGTTAGTTTTCATGGGTACTATGCAAGGTCAAGTCATCTAGCAAGGACCACCCTGCACTTAAGCTGAACAGACCAAAATAATGATGGAAAGTAAGGCTATAGCACAGCAGATCTTGCAACTCACAGCAGGGCATAGACTTCCCCCTTGTGGGTTAAAGCAATGTGCAGGTCCTGCTCACCTAGGGGAAGCGAAGGAGAGGAAGGACATTAGGAAACCTGAAGCTGCCGAATGAATGTCCCCCTGCAAGGGGAAGGGACTGCTACCTGATGGGTTTGTGTTACCTACCCTGGCCAGCAGAAACTGCTTCCATGTGTCTTGAGTGGAACAACATCTGGTTTTAGGTTTGATTAGAATTTTGGAACTGCAGAATACCAGCATTTGTATCCTCATTAAGGGAGTGAGCCTGCTCCCCTGAGCAGGGTGAGAAACCGGGTGCTATTTGGCCAAGCAGAGCTGGCTGCCTGCCGTCTGCTGCACATCAATAACCCAAGTTCCAGCTCTGGCCCCCTCTGGGTGCCGCATCAGTGCTTGTGTGATTCAGCTCAGTTCAGCAAACTGTCTTGATTACCTTAAAATAGAACAACTTCAGGAAGTCCTTGCTGCATTCAGCTTTATTTCACTGCCCGGCTGGCCGCTCTGTGCTCTTTCTGTTGGATTTCATGGGGCAGACATCTCGTGCAGAGCAGTGCAATGACCCTGATGTCAGGACAAGTCATGTGCTCCAGTGCATATGCTGAGTGTCAGGAGATCTCCAGGCTGGATATTGTGGGAAAATCCTTCCTGCTGCAAGATGCAGATGGGAGAAGCCAGAGCAGGCAGGAAGAGCAGGACACATCAGGGTCTTGCACCACCCCCTGTGCTGCAGTAGCATTGAAAGGTGCTGGAAAAATACCAGTGCCTGATAACCATCAAGCAACTGGGTCTGTTGCCACCTGGAATGTGTGGCTTCCACCCATTCGTACCCATTCATTGAGCTGAGAAAGGTCTTTGTATCTCCAGAGGGTGGGCTGCTTGGTGGGAAAGAGGTCTTGTGCAGAAGAGGACAGGTAGTCACACCTTTCCCAAATCCCTCATTTTTGCTAGAGGTGAGTGAAGAGACCATATGTGCCTTGACCTGCTGAACAAACAGGCCTCCGTGTGGGATGCTATGCAGGCTGGGTCCCACCCTGCTGCGTGCTGGCTGATGGCAACCACAAAGGCGACACCTGGGTCCCCAGGAGTGGTCCTGCAGGGGTGGTGGATGGGGCTTTGGTGCTGGCGGCGCTTTTTCCTGTGTGCACGCTGCTTATCTGGGAGCTGATCCAGCAAAACTCTCGAGCACAGAGGTACCATTGAGTTCAGAGGGACTGCTCACCTCCTTAAAGGAGGTGTTTGAGGCTATGGACCCCTGTAAGCTGTTTGCTGGATCAGGGCCTTAGGGTGTAGCACAGACTGCAGGATACTGAAATGCTTCAGGGCTGAGATCACTGTTGGCTCTGTGAAATGACTGTGGAAGATTTATCACCATTTATCTTCTCTGCTGTAGAAAAATGAGCAGTGTTTGGGCCAGAAAACAAAAATCAGCCTCTTGGAAAAGGAACTCAAAGTGGTTCTAAAGCTTCTGTGTACTTCAATGTAGAGTTTCCCCACCCTGGGCCATGCAATGCTCCCACAGTAAAGCCCCAGATGCATGTCCATGGGAGATGTTTCTGGAACCAGGGCTGCCCAGAGGGGCTGAGGCTGGCCTTGTTGGGTGGCTGTGGGACTTGGAGGCTTGGTGATACCCTTGGCAGAGGAGGGGCCAGGACACCCTGGTGGAGGCAGCTCTGGGGAAGCAAGTTTCACTCTTGGTCTCCCAGGTCACGTGAAGGGTTTGTGCTTCAGTCCTGGGGTCTGACCTGGATAGAGCAGCACTAGCACCATGACCTGGGGCAACCTCTGCCCACCAATGCCAGGATTTGGAGCAGTTCAGAGACTTAACCATGTGAAGTGATAGCCCTTAATTACATGCAGTTAAGTAGTGTAAAGGAACAGCTAGGAGAAGGGGGAGAGTGAGGAGTGGTAAAGAGGGCTTTAGTTGATGGGAGGCCACAGCTGTAGCATGCGCTGTTTGTAGGATGCTTCCTTGACTTGGAGAGGTACTGAAGGGAACCTCTGAGACCTTCTTGGGCATGGTTAATGCTGACCCGGGGCTGCTTGGTCTCCCCAGCGCCAGGTATGGAGCAGGGCTTGCTCCCTCTGTTGGTACTGGGAGGGCTGAAGGCAGATGGTGAGGATGCCTGGTGGTGAGGAGATGCTGGACCTTATGCTGGGAGGCTCTCTGGGGGGTGGTGAGGACCCCAAGGTCTGAGGTGCTGTGGTAGATGGAGGAGGTGGTTACAAGGAGGGTGGCTGTGCACAGCCAGTTTGGTCTCCCAAGGCCCATCCTGCATCTAAGCAGAAGAAAAGGTATCTGGGCTATTTGGGAGGCACAAACGTTTTGTCTGAGTGCTCTGGGATGGCCAACTAAACCACAGCAGCTGATGCAGCCTGCTTGACTGGAGGCTGTTACTGCCACACAGCTAGGTTTTGCTGGGCTGTCCTCCACCTCTGCAGGGAGATCCCCCCCAAAATACAGGGCTCTGCGGTGAGCTTGTGCTGAGCCCAGCTCCTTTTGGTGGCTCCCTGGTGGAGAACCCTGCAGTGCCTCTCAATGCCTGCTTGTCCTCAGCCATGCCCTCGGCTCTGCACCATCTGCAGTGTTTGCACAGGAAATCTTAGGAGACTGCCCTAGGGGGGGCCAAACCGTGCTGCTGGGTGTAGGGGGTGAGTCTGTCCTTCAGAGACAGGGGGCAGAGAAGGGTCTTCTCCCCTATAGACACGACCCTGGACCTGACATCCTTAGCAACCATCTGGAGATGCTCTTGAAACATGGTCTTTTGATACTGAGCATCTGAGAACTTTGCTAATTCCCTTTGCCACTCTTACGATCTTTTTTCCCCCCCCCTTGCTCCAAGGCATATTTTTAGCAAGGAGCTGCATATGCTGTGGCTGTGGCTCTCCTTGTGAGTCCTCCAGCACAGATAAGGAGGCAGGGAGGAAACAATCGTGGCCTCAGTTATTTTTGGCTATGAGAAGATCCTTATTAACAGCATAACTTCTTAATAAACAAAATACCTCTTCATTCAAGGCGAAAGGGAAACAATCAGTCCATTTATCCCCTGCATTAAGGAGCTAATGGGAGCTCAGTTCTCTAAGCAGAGAAGGGACTGTGAAACAACAGAGCTATTCTGGGAAGGGCAGGAAAGGCTGCCGGGACAGGAGGCTGAGTTTCCTCTTCACCGGCTGCTGTCCGGGGATCTGTTCCCATCTGCTGGTGCTGCCTCTGTGCCAGCTGGGAGAGGGCAGAGCTGTTGATGCTGGTGGGTTGGAGCCCACTTACCCACCACTACCTGGTTTGTTGCTTTGAGGGCATGTCCAACCCCTCTGGAGGGTCTTGGCCATCACATGCTTCGTTCAGGGCTGGTTGTAGGCTTGGCCCATTGGAGACTGCCCTGACTCAGCCAGACCTCGATCCCTGCCCAGGGCTGCGGCTACATCTGGATGCTTGCCCCTTGGGATATCTTGCAGCAACCTGTAGTGGGAGACAAAAGGACCTGAAATGCAGGAAGGGCCCAACTCCCAAGCCTGGTGCTGAGACAGAAGTGAGGGGATGGTGCATTTTTGGAAACTGCAGAATACAAACCACCTTTCTACTGTCCCATGAGTGCTGCGTGTGGGCAGGTGTGGACACCCTGGACCTGACTGGTGGGACCTGGCAGGGCTCTGTTTGTCCATCTGAGCCAAGGGTCTCACAATGTCCGTGCTGGGGAGCTGGAATTTGCAGCCCCTCAGGCTCTCCCTTTCTTGCTGATGTTTCCCTGAGCACAACTCTGCAGTGCAGGGCACAATGGTCTGGGTGCAGGCAAAAGGAGCTGGGGGTGCCCTGTGGTGACAGCACACCGTGCTGGGGACCTGGGCCACCTCTGCAGCTGGCATGAATTTTGGGAGGGGTGGCAGGTTGGCTCTCTGCAGCTGGCTTGGGATTTGGTCTGTGATTACAGACTATTGTGCATGTTCTGGTTTGATCCCTGTGGATTGGCACTGGGGATGGGAAAAGCAGCAGTTTCCCCCTCTCCCTTTCTACCTACACCCCAAAAGCCTTCAAGGATGGAGCCAGCACTTACTGGAGCCCCTCTACCAGGTGGGGCTGCACCATCCCACACTGGCTGCTTTTGAAGTCCTGTAGTGCAGCAGGGATCTGTGTCTTCTGCAGCCCATGCGCTGTGGTTTGGGAGATTCTCTGCAGTAAGAACAGCCAAAGGAGACTGGGTGGCACAGGGACACTAGCCAGGAAAGGGCTGGCCCAGCACAGGACCTCCCCCACCACTGCCTCCCATGGTGACTGTGCAGCTCCCACGCTTGTCATGCCCTTGAACACTGGGGCAGCTAAAAATTATTTTCTGGCATTGCTGTTGGATCAGGCTGCATCCTGGAAAGCAGAAGTGCAGCCATGCTCAGAGCAGGCAAAATCACCCTGTCTCTGTGCTTGCCTGCCTTGGTTATCTGGAGACTTTCGGATACCCTGTGGTTTTGCTTTGTGTTCCATAAGGGGGGTTGGTTCACTTGAACGGCTCATGAAGAAAACACGAGATAAGAACATCCCATAAATGTGCTTTGAGGTAAGGAATACACCTTCTGGGACCAGGCTGTGTGGTCCTTGTTAAAGTCCTTGGGACTTTTGCCCTTTTTGTCAGTCCTGAGCCTGGCATCGAAGTGACATGGGGCATTGGCTCTGTGCCTCAAGAGCTGGAGCAGCAGATGGTGTCTCTGCTCCCAGCATCAGGCTCAGATCTCTGCTGAGTTTCTTGACTCTCTCCTGTGCAGCTGGCCAACTTTAAAAAGGAGCAAAGTCTCCTCTGGAGAGATGTGGCAGGCTTATTTATAAACACTTTCAAGTGCTCTGAGCTTTGCAGATGAAAGGGGCTATTAAATTGCAAAGCATGGTCTTCTCATAGATGCATTAACCTTTTGTCTGATATACAGCCCAGTTTGCTGTGTGGAGTTTTCTGATTCATTTTGATTATTGTGACAGTGGACCATTGCAATCAGACGGACACGTACTATCTCCTGCAGCAGTAACAACACACTGCAGCAACGAGCACCTTCCTGGCAATCTCAATTTGTTATTGGTGTCTGGAGAGATGAATGTGTTTCCTGGGAAAGCATGCACCTTGGAGCAAGAAAGGCAGACAGACAGGATCATAAAAACAGGTTTTACTTGTATTTACATGTCAGAAATGGGACAGTGGGGTGTTTGAGCTGCATGGATTCATGGTCAAGTTGATTTAACATAGCCTTGGCATCTTCGCCAGAGGAACAGGTAGACCCCAGGCTCGCAGGTAGGCCATGTGGCAGTGCAGGACCACCTCTCAGAAGAGCCCGTCCGACTTCTCCCAGCATTTTCTATGTGCCGGTAAAGCTGCTCCAGCTGTGAACTGTTGGGGTGAGTGATGGCTCTTCCAGTGGTGACCTCCTTCCACATGACATCTGTGTGATATCTCCAGTGAAAGCTGGGGTCCGCCACAGTGGCTGGGGGAACAAAAGAGCAAAAAATATTAAAGTAGTGCCTGAACTGTTATCTGTTTGAATCTGCTTAGTCCTGCACTATTCTGGGAGGCTTAGATGTGGTCAGGGCTCTGGCTCTGGAGGAGGCGGGGAGAACTGGCAGGCAGACAAGCATGACTGGAGCTCTGGGGATGTACTTTCCAATCAAGTGATCCCCCACAAGCTGGGTAAACATCCTTTGATTTGAGCAATGCTCCAGCAGACAAAGAGATCCTGTCACTGTGCTCTACTGGCTCAGCAGGTCCCAGCACCATCATACTGTTGTCCAAGTTCCAGCTGAACCCAAAACCGACCCTCCCAGTAAAATCCACAAGACTCAGGGCTGTTAGGTTAGCTCTGGAGGGAAAGGAGTGTTTTGTTTTTTTTTCTTCTCCCGAAGGAATAATGAATGGGTTGACGGCTTTCAGAAACATAGCTGCTGCTTTCTTGGTGCAAGGGGGCTGAGCCCAGGAGGCCATGAGACCACAGCCCCACAGCATCTGTCTCATGGCTACTCATCCCTTGGAGAGCAGATGTTTCCCCTCAGAGGTTGGGATGGTGACTTGGGTGCTCCACTGCTCCTCTGGGACGGTCTTTTCTGCAGGTCCCTGCTCTAGTGTCCCCTGATCTGAACCTTCTCAGGGTGCTGGGTGGTATCTGGGGGAAGCCCACCTCATTTGCACCCTGCGGCTCTGATTTTGACTGGTTGATCCCCTGCCTAGAGGTTTCTGGTAACTCTCGATGGCCAGAATAGGCTGTGCCAAGCTATCTTCTCTCAGTTGTAAGGTGATCTGTGGCCATCATATACAGGTAACTTGTTTTTCCTGTGTTTTGCCTTCAGCCAGGGATATTTGTGCCTGAACATGCCCTTGTACCAGGCTGTGTCACCCTGCGGATGTTTCTGTTCCTTCTTCCAACACGCTAGCTGACCTTCGTGCCAGGCTGGGGAGGAAGCTGCACAGTGTAATGCAAAATAACAGGTGGGAAGTAAGGCCAGGATAGGAAAAACACCACTACTCTGTCCTTGGGGGAGCAGAGTAACGCTCCTTCCTCTGAGGTCCTGGCAAGGGGCTGATTCTGCAGAAAGGAAAATGTCCAGGGTGAGACCTGGGATGGTGATAGAGGTTAAACGTCCTGCAGTTAAGGCAAATAGCTCAGGCACTGGTCCCCACGTGTGAGGTTGCCACCCTTACAGGGCAGGGTCTTGCCTGGGATCCGAATGCCACATCGTCTGCTCCTTCTGCAGCTTCTAGGCTTGAGGATTTGAAGGCCAGGAGGGATCAATGGTTGCACAGTCTGGATTCATGCATAATGAGGCCTTCAGTAACTCCTACCTTGCAAAAGCTAGGACATCCTACATCTGGTCTGGCCATGCTGGGTACAGACATTGGCTATGATCATCTGGGGAGCTGTGACCAGGCCAGGGTCCATGTTCCTACCCTTCCTGCTGTATAGCTGGGGCTCAGCATGTGGTTCATGCACATAACTTCTAGTGCCTTCAGAGATGGCCTGGCTTGTCCTACCTGACTTCCATCTTCAGCTCAGGACTGCAGGAGTCCTGTGCTGGACCATGGCTGCTTTAGGTACCCTAACATACCTAAAACAGCACAGGGTGCCCAAGTCCAAGCACTTGACTCCTGCTCCAGGTTATTGTGGATGCTGCCACATACAGAGTCTTTTGTTTGACAACAGGGAAAGCTGGAGAAGTTGTTATCAAGGCAGGTCAGCGTCTGGAGGGTAACAGCAACGTGGCTTGGTCCCTCCTGCCTCTAACAGGAGAGGAAGGGCTCTCCTGGAATGAATGGGCAATAAATTTAAAACACATGAGAGGAAATATTTCTTCACTCAGCATGTGCACAGCCTGAAGAATTTACTGCAGAGGGGGGGCTGGTAATAGATGCTGTCTTTGGATTGGAAAGCAGACTGGAGCCTTTAATGCTACCCTTCTAGTCCCACGGGCTCCCAGAAGGTTAATTCATCTCCTGCCCGGGGCTGGGGAAAGAGGTGTCTCTGGGAGCCCTGTGGTCCTTGCTAACCGGATGCACAACAAAACGCCATTTCTCTGAAACATGACGTACCGGCCAGCGTCACAGCGTCCTTCAGAGGTTGGGATAAGGGTCAGAGCTCTTACCCCAGTGTCCCCAGAGTGTGTAATTGCTGTCAGGGCTGGTCTCAGGACAAAGCTGTAGGAGCCATCAGGCTTAGTCCCATCTGCAAGAGTGCATGAAGTGTGGTCGCTGAGTTACAAATTTTATGTGAAAGGTGGGGAAAGGATGGAGGTGGAGCATGAATGTGGTCACTCAAGTGGAGAGGGATGTCTCCAGCCAGCTCACTGATATGCCTAGCGAAGCATGAGGGCTGGATGCTTGAGCTGCTCCAGGGAGCAGTGCTGGAAACATCTCCAAATTAATCAAGGAAAAAAGATATCCCTTGGGGATGTGGGTAGACATTTCCCAAGTCTTCATTCAGACTCATCTCAGAAAAAGGACTTTATATAAAAGCAAATGAGCAATCTTAATCCTGGGTCCTGCTCAGCAGCTGTGAGCTTGAAAGCAGAAAGTCTGCACAGGAGACTTGGCCACGTGCTGGTGCACAGCAGTCCAAAGGAGAATGAAAGAAGCCTTTGGCTCATCTTGGTAGAGCCAAGCCTTGTTTCCTTTCATTTCTGCTCTCTCTTTTATACCATTTGTGAATTTGTTGCTCCTATTTAACTCTTGGGAACAGATGCTTGCTTGCTTACACCATCAGCCTGGCTCATGTTGATGGTAATTTCCCAGCTGGCTGCCAGACTGTGAGTCACTGCATCTCTCCGGGCACAACAATCCCCAAAACCAGGGACTGAGCCTCTTCTACAGCCCTGGCAGGACAGAGTGGAGAGGCACAAACCCTGCCTGATCTCCACTTCAGGAACCCCGATGCTTCCATGGGAGCTCCTTGGTGGGCATCAGCTGTGCCGTGGTGCTGAGCAGGGCAGCTGGGTGTTTTGGTCTTGCTCAGGATGCTGGATTCCATCTGCAAAAGCCTTTTGGAATTGTTTCAGCTCAAGTGTGAGCTGGTGGGTGGCATCAACAAGTGGGTGGTAGGAGGTGGAGGGAGGGTGAGGCTGCCAACGCTGTCCCTGTGGGTCCCTACATGGGGCCTGTTGCTGCTTGACCTCATCCTGCCTGGTGCTAGGCATGTTTCCAGGGGCTGCCCAGAGGTGGAGGAGTGAGAAGAGAGCCTCTTGGTCCATGTCGCTGCTTCCAGCTGAGCACCTTGTGCAATGCGCAGGTGATGCTGGGTGACCTTTGCGGCCCAGGGATGTCCGAGCACTGTGGCCACAGGGCTGCGTGAAAATGAGCACCAGAGAGGAGGAGGTGACAAATATCTAGCCCAACTCCCAAACACCACTTCTGAGGGCATTGTCCCATAGGAAATTGGAGGGACTGGAAAGGAGTCCCAGGAGCACAGGACAGGCGATGCAAAAGCAGCCAGGTCCTCTCAGGATCCTGGTTTTTAGATGTTTTGTGCCACTCCGGTGTGTTTGTTAAACTGCATACTTCCCAATACTTTGCACCACCCACCACTTTTCTTTTATAACTGAGGAGACCATTTTAGCAGCAATATACTTCTGCCATTTCAAGTTTTCTTCCTGCATCCCATGCATCATGAGGGCAAATCTTTCTCTGTCATCACAAACCTAGAAAGAGCATCTCTGGTGAGGGATCAAGCTGAGGCTCCCATGTGTTGTGTTCCCATTGGTGCCTTTTTCTCCACATAAAAATGGAGGTGTAATGTACTCAAAAGCTCAAATGTCAATGATTCCACTGGATACTTCAATATCCATAAAAAAATTAGTTATCCTCAGAAAAGAGCTTGAATATTGTGTATCTTAAGACACCAATGGTGAGTTGTGAGTAATCCAAGGCTTTAGGGCTGCCATACCAACCTGCCTTCCTTGTTGGGATGTTTTGGATCCAGGTTTGCTCAGCCCTTGTGTGTGCAATGCTCTCAGCTGTGCTTGGAGCTGAGTTTTCCAAGCACACAACTGTTAATGCATGCAGAAAGCCCCTTTCGTACATCTCTGTTTGCTTAGTGCTCCTCTGCCAATTAAAACTAAATGAAAACCATAATGCCTTAAAATCCGGGAAACATCCAGAAGAGGAATTAAGAAATCATTTCCTCTTGGTGCAAGTAAGTAATCAATCTCTCTCAGCAAAACTACTTGTAATTGTTATATAATTACACTGCTTTTCATGATGCTAACTAATGATCCACAGCATATTTCCTACCATGATTCTGACTTACTACTGCTTTTGATGTGAGAATCTTTTCTGTTTCTTTTGAAAGTGGACAAGTATATCTATTTGATATATCTGTATATCTATTTGATATACAGATTCCAAATGTGTGTATTTCAATAGCAGTAAGTTGTTTTTCCTGAACATTATATCATTGCAAATCATAATTCCCTTCTTATACAGCCCCTGACTGCTTTCTACACAAGCAAGATAGGCACTTCTGTCATTTCCTTCCCAACGACTGGTCCAGAACATGCTTAGCAAATACTGATAAAGCTGAAATAATAAACACCTAAACTAGTTAGGTTTTATAATATAAACATAGTGGAAATAATAATAATTCAATATATAATAGTAATATAATGCAGTAAATTATAGTGGCAAGAAAGGGACATTGACACACCAGGAGCGCGAATTTAACCCCTGCTCTTTGGGGGGGTGTTATTTCCTCAAAATTATTGGGCAGCAAGCTGTGGAGAAGACAAGCATCTCAGATGAGCATCTCTTACTCCAGAGAGTAGGATGCAGGGCTGGCTGTGACATTTCTGCTAAGGCACTGAAAGTGCAGGGTGGGAGTGAGATGCTGGCTGCTTTCTAAACTCAGAGCTGGATGCAAGAGCAAAGGTAGTGCATGCATGGGGATGCAATCAATATTTTGTGCAGTATTTAGAAAGATGATGACTTGGACTGCTGGTAGCCTTTACTTCTAAACAATAAATGTAGATTTTTATACTGCTCTGCTCCCCTGGGCCCTTCTCTCGCTGTGGATTTCCTTGGTGAAATTTCTGCCTCTTTTCCACTGTTTCAAATTTCAGCCTCATTCCTTCACTGAAATCTAAGGGCTGAGATGAAAGAGAAAAAGGACTTGGGGAGGGAAGAGAGGTGACAAATGGTCCAAAATTATCACCTATGTCTCTGGAGCAGAAGCAAAGGGGTGGCTTTGAGGTCTGGGAGCTGGGAAACGCAGGAAGAAGCTGAAGCTGCTCGGAAATTATAACTGTCAATAAACAACATCAGCCAAAAATAAAGGTTGATTTTCAATCAGATCCTGCCAGCCCTAGCTACAAGCACTCTGTGATTGTATCCGCTGTGAACTGTGCCATATGCTCTCTCCAAATCTTGACATGATGCCCTTGAATGGCCCTTGAGATGAGCCTTGGCCTGGCTTCCAGAGGAGAGGATGGTCCTTCCACCGTGGCCAGCAGCTTCAGCTCCGAGACCACCTCCCAGCACCTAGATGAGTGCTCAACCCTTCGTGGGGAGCTAGGGGGTCATGCTGGCATTTCTGGGTCCATTTGTGCCTCTTCCAAGTGCTGGCAAACTGTCTCTTCTTCCTCCATGTGACTCTTACTCTTCATCCTCTTTGCAACTTATTCCAGGAGATTGGGCTGTGGTCTGGGTTTCTTGTTGCTTTACATACATCATGCAGTTCAGAAAACCTGCTCTGCTCCAAGCTGGGGAGTAGACACTCGTGCCCCCAGTCTCTTCGATTTTCATGCCAAGATATGATTTTAACCCAGCTGCTCTTTAGAAACAGCAATCAGAGGAAAGGAGGGAAAATCACAATGAGTGAATGTAACTATAAGAAATCTTCATCTTTTTCACTGCATCTTTCTGCAAGAGTAGAAAGACAAGTTAGCTACTTTCCCATCAAAATGCATCTGAACTGCAATTTTTTCCCATGTCAGGTGTTGCCTACCTGCAGCAATGTGGTGGCTTGTTCCGAGTGTTTCAGCCTGCAGCATTAAACCCAGGTACATTGTACATCGTTTTATCTAGAGGAGTCTTGTGTGCAAGAGTGCATGCCAGTATATTTTGTTTGAATTATCTTGTTCCTGAAGCAGCAGATGACATACCAGACTACCCCTGTTTAAACTTGAACAGAGAAATTCTTGTTAGAGACTGGACAACTGAATCTTTCGGACTAGAGTGATAATGGCCTGGAGTGATAGCCCTGCCTCACAGTGCTGTCATGGCTTGAGCAGCAGGCTTCAAGAAATTACCAATCAATACTTGATAGAAAAATGTTCTTTGGATGGTAATTACAGCTTCAAAAATCACAGCAGTCTTAAAGCAACAGAATTCAGATGAAATTCTGCCCACTGCACCCAGGAGAGGTGTGCAGGATCCCCTCCGTGTGCAGGAGACCTGGCCAAGGAGCACAGACTATTTGGGGCTGGGTCTGCCCATGAGTGGGGGAAGGCAAAGAGATATTTTCAGTTGCTCTTTATTAGGGCAATTAAGAAGCAATTCAACCACCTGGACAGATGTGTCCAGCACTTTCGGATGTTATGTGTATCACACCTGGCTCCAGCCAAGGGATGTGGGCATCCTACAGCTTCTATGTTATATGTGCCTACCCCACGGGAATGTACCTCCAGCATCCAAGCTGGCACTAGATACTGATGTTTCAGGAAATGAAATGAGCTCTTCCCCTCATTTCCAGTGGATCTGCGGTGCTTGAATGTGCCCTTCGCTTGCTCTCTGTGGATCTCTTGCACAAGGTGCCATAGGGAGTAGGGAGGAGGTTGTGGCCTGCAGACGTGAAAATCTTGTCTTTGTGGATTTTCCTTATCCAGCTTTGGATAAAGCCCTGCTTGGAGCAGAGGGGTGGGCTAGAGACCTGCAGAGATCCCTTCCAACCTCAGTTACTCTCTGATTCTGTAAATTTCTGTACAGCAGAAAATGCAAATAAGTCAAAGACCAAATGAAGCTCTAAATCTGAAGGAAAACCCAAAATGTTGGCATTTGCCCCAGAACAGATACGATAACAGATTTCCACTCTGTAACACTGAGCTGTTTCTTTCTGTTAATGTCAGAACATAAACATTAATATAATCACAAGACTGTTTAGCATACATCCAGAGCATCAAATTTAATGTGTTGCATTACTCTTGAATTAGGACATTATTATTAAACCATTAATTTAAATCACTGAAATGTATAGCCTGTAAACTACAAATGAAACTGCCCTGCCACAAATGAGAAATTAGAAATCAGACATGTCATTTTGGCCTGCTCTTATGAAAAGTTTTGGTTCCAGTGCGACCACACTCTCCAGTGGGAAACTTGCTCCCAGAACAACTTGACTGCCCTGTGGTGAGGTTTTATCCTGAAGCCCACTTTACTGTGTGCTCCATTTCCTGCTTTGTGGCTCCTCCTGGGCCTCGGGCAGGGTCTCGGGCTGGTTCACTCTCTCATCCTGCTAGTGGCAGGCAGACTCCTCAACCCAGGCTGGCTTAGCTGCACTTGGAAGACTTTGTGTGCCTACTTAACACACGGCTAAGCACCATGTACCTCCTCTGCAGAGCTTGGCATGTCCTCAGGGTTTAATCGATATTGTCTTAGTTCATGGTCCATTGCAGTTCTGGGGTACAACCTGAAAAACAGATTTTTCCACGTGTCCATGGTCTGTGGAGGTGCAACCCTTGCAGTAGAGATACAAAGCAGGCGTCTGACCCTCCTTGGTGACAACTAAGTTTGTCAGGTTCCAGCCTTTTCTTCTGGCTGCAGAGGTCAGGACTATCTCCCCATGTTATTGCCATCCAACCCCCCAGGCCATGGCTGACAAGTGCATTCAGCAGCGCGGGCTGGCAGCAGGAGCCATCACTGCTATGCTCACCTTGTAGCAGACCAAGTGTGGACACTGTAGACCTGTCTCTTCTCTGCTCTGCATGGGTGGATTAGGGTTGATTCCCAGGCAAGATGAGGCTTGAAGAAGCTGTTTTTGTAGCAGTTCTGGTCATGGGGAGAAAGATCCCGGACTCAGCACTTGCCTTTGGCGGTGGAGTTCACCAGCCGCCTTGCCAAAGGGCTTGGCTGCTTTGCTGTAAATAACTTCTGGAGCCTGACTGTCGTGTCCAAGCCTGTGACGGCAAAAGATGATAATCGACTTCTGAGCACATGATCTCACTGGCTCCTGTCCATTGCAAAAATACCTCATGAAGGACCCGTTGATCAAGAACTGCCCTGTGTAGTTGGGTCACTTACAATCTCTAACAAAATACATACAAGAGCAGCTAGGAATTATCTGGCCACAAAACACTGCTGCTGAGGGATGTCTGGAGTCCAGCAGAATCCACATGACCAGAGAAATCGAGAAATGAAGCTGTAAGCCTGGCTTCTGCTTCAGCCCCAAGGAGCATCCCAAAGACAAGACTTTGAGACCTCTATGCCAGGCAGTAAGTGTACTGGCCAAGGGTCTTCTTCCCTTGCTTTTTCATCCTCCTTTCAGCCTCAAGATCTTATCCACCTTCTGTAGATCCTTCCTGCCAGGAGGCCCTCTTCCCATGGCCCTCATAACTCACAGCAGTTGTCAGCAGGACTCCTGACTCTGCTCCATGAGGTGCTGAAGGTAGGTTGCTCTGCTTGTTGCCTGCACTGCTTCTCCCCTCTCTGATCTTTTCTGTTCTTCATTGTGGTCCCATCGGTTGCTCTCTCTTGGAATGAGACAGGCTTGCCGTCCACTGCCCTTCCTGTAACATGCTGGACAGGCAATCTTCTCTCCTAACATTCTTCCAGGTAGCAGAAAAACATACAAATACACTTCCAACCCCACACCCAGCTTACCTCACAGAGGCTCAATGAGAGGCCTATGCCAATCTGGGGAGTGACCCATTCCCAAATATAGGAGTAAGAAGGACTAGAGGAAGGACTTCTCTTCTGAACCAACCTCATCTCATCTCTGCATGGATTAATGTGAGATTTCTTGCTCTGATTTTGATCAGTCTAGAAGGAAGCAATTCTTGAACAGGATCTTAGAGGGTGCCTGTGGGAAGGGACAATCAGATTTGGAGGAGCAGGAAAGCTGTCCTGTTCTCCACCTCCCTTTGGTATCTGAACTTCACAAATGTTAGAAAAGTCCACTTGTCTGCAAAGGAGATCTTGAAAAAGCCTTTCATAGGAACTGACAAGTCAGAGATACACAGGTCACAGGTCTGTAGGAGGAGGACTGATGTGCACTGATGGAAATGGCACTGCAGGGGAGGATGGCAGGACAAAAATGACATATGATGCCCAGAGCAGGGTTCAAAGATTCTGATGACTGGGGAGAGAGGGAGTTTCCATGGTGCAGTCTTGCACTGCACACTGCCTGTGCCTAGCCTGGGATATTAATCACTCACTTTCACCAACATCAGAAAAAATAAATCCCTCCCCCCTATGATACAATAATCAGAAAATTCAGCAGCTCCAGTTTAGCCAGAGCCAAAAACCTCATTCTGGAAATATTGCTCCATTTTTCAAAGTCTGTACGCCTTTGAAACTAGCTCTTGATTTTATTGGGATGACTCTCACTTCCCAAAGACAGCTCCAGCTCTGTCTCTGCAGTCCTTCTTCCAAGCTGTATGAATCACTCTGGCCTCAGGGAACTGCCATAAGTCACTTGAGCAGCTAAAAATATCTCAGAGGAAGAGGACAAAAATACACTTATCCGCTGCTGTAATGCTAGGCTGAGGAGGGCACGCACCGAATTAGCTTGTTCTCTATTCTGGTGCTTTACTCCCTGCAGGTTTGTTAGTGAAAGCAGATCTGAACAAACACAGAGGTTTGTAGTGG
The DNA here is from genome assembly GCA_013399475.1 of Chauna torquata. Classification (NCBI taxonomy): domain Eukaryota; kingdom Metazoa; phylum Chordata; class Aves; order Anseriformes; family Anhimidae; genus Chauna; species Chauna torquata. The sequence continues at coordinate 74,627 of VXAL01000657.1, read as the reverse complement.
ATATTTTGAGCAAGCTGCTTTTTTTTTTTGGGGGGGGGGGGGGGGGGGGGGGGTAGGGGGGTGTGTGGAAAAAACACTTGTGTATTTCAAAGGTGGCCCACAGCTCTGATTTCCAGGCCTTCTGGCTCAGGGGTCTGTAGCACGGGGGTTTCTTTCCAGTGGTGAGTGGAGCTAAGCAAGGGGAGCTGAAGTGCCTCTCTGAGGCCTCCTCTTGGTGGCTGATGGTACGCATAACGGTCTGCCTTGGTCTTCAGGGCTGGGTGGTATAAAGTGGCAGCAGTGATTCACCTCCACCGTAACTGCCTTCCAGGACTGCTTGTGTTTATCTAAACTGTTCCCACCTGGAAAATTTCATCCCAACAACTTTGAATTGAGAAGCCACTGGCAACAAGGGACCAGAAGGAAAATGCACAGCTGTGCCTCTAGCTCTTGTGTGTGATGAGTCACTTTGCAGATGCTTTACCTGTTTGCTGGCCTGTGTACCATGCAATTGTTGCTTTGGGAACTGGATCTGGGGCCTGAATATGAGTCCGCAGACCCTACACAGAGAAGCAGTCATGGTGATTCCCAGGTTGCCCTATGCAGCATGGCCAGGAAATGACTCCAATGTCCCATATACCTCAGCAGGCCCAAACCAGCCAGAATTAAATCAGTTTGTCTGGAAAATAAACTCTCCTTTTCCCACAATACTAAATTTCCTGCCTCAGACCACACTCAACCATGTCCAGCAACATCCAGTCTTGGAGCAAGGGCACCTAGAGAGTCAACAGCTGTAAGCACATGTGGGCCTTTAAGAGCCATCACACTTGGGAAAATGGGACTGATCTCACCCGATGTCCACAGACAGACTCCAGCTGAAGGCAAATTTCTCCTGCAATCACTTCTGTTCCATCTTATACCTTGAATTTATGGCATAGTGCTGGTTTCCTCTCCCCTGTTTTTAAAAGGAGCCTGGATGTGCAGCTCAGATGGAGACATGTGCATAGGATATGTTTACAGTCAGAGTGATGAGTCTGTCCTCGCATGTCCTCAAGGGAGTCGATGCTGTCATAAGACAATATGCCGTCACAACCAACAATCCCACAATAGCACTGGGAAGCTGCCAGCACAATGTGAAATCAAGTTCATAGAATCCAACTGTCCTACAAGCTCTGAGAAACGTCACCTAAGTGATGAAAGGCTAACCAAACACTGAAGTCTGATGCTGTATGTGTAAACATGTTTCAGAAAATGTTTCCTGCCTGAGGATGGACGTGGACTGTTGTTGCAGCAGCTATAATGTGTGAGTACCTACGCCAAAGATAACAGATGCTCTCACTGCTGGTTGCTGTATATAGAATACATACTTAGGCTTTATGACAACTTGGAAGAATGTCATGACCTAAATGGAAACTAGTCACTGCAAAGTAGGTTTCTTGTCTCTCAACTTCTGAAGCAAAAAATGATGAAATGGTAGGGGACAGACATTTAAGTTGTGAAAAATACTTAAAAGATGGTGAGTTAGACTGCATTGTATTGCTTCAGATGAATGCAGATACTGAAAAGAAACTAAAGAATAATAAAAAAAATGGAAACAGTCAAATAAATAACCTCCGTGATGGTATTTCCAGACTCTAGATCCATGGGCCAAAGCCAGCCTGGATTTGTTTACACTGGAAACAGTCATATCCGAGTTGAGGATTATTGCATTCAGTTTCCAGAAACAGCCAGAAAATACAACCACTAAACATCATCTCTCGTACAAAGGTTATATCTTCCTGATGGGGCATACCAGAGATTCCCCAGACAGCTAATGCCCAGGGGTTGATGTCATGAACATCAGTGTTTTGCTTGGCATTGTGGGACTTTATCTTTGTGAAGAGGATACCCAATATCTAATTAACTGACAGAAATTTGGGGCAAGTGATTTAAGTAAAGCTTCGTTCACTGTGATTTAGTTGATTCCACACATCCACCGTCTAGGTTGCTGGAGTTATTATTTCTTTTCCCTGGGCCCCTTGTAATGAGGCGAGGTCTGAGTACACAGGCGCAGACTGGCCAGCTGGAGACGTCCAGACTGCTGCATCCTCAGTTTCTCCAAGAAAACAGCACCAAAGTAGAAAGCAAAGCAAAATAATCCATTTAAGCCCTTTTAACCCATTAGCATTTGCTTTATTTAGGTAGTTCTTGATTTCCCCTCCCCAAAGGCAGGCAGGAGAGGGGCCAGAGCTACACGTCCCTGTGGAGAGCTTGGGGCCAGCTGGTGCTCATGGGCATGCAGCCAAGGAGCCCCAGCACTGGTGCTTGGGTTTCTCTGAGCAAAAGGAATCATGATATGTGGGTCTTGGCCTGCCCTCCAATCCATTTACCCCATGCTGGCCCACGGGAGAGAGAATTTCTTTTTTTCCTTGGGAAAAACTCATTGGGATCAAGAAAGAAGTTAATAAGCCAAATGGAGACTGTCTCGCTTCACCGTGCTGCCTGGATCCCTTCCAAACTAGGCTGTTATTAAATTACCCACCGTGACTCCAGAAAACAGGAGCACAGAGCCCTGTGCACCAACTTTCCTAGCAACCTTTGCTTCTGATTTGTGCCCATCAGATCCAAAACATGAGCTGGGCAGTGGGACACCTACAATGGGCCGCAACGCCTGCTGTGGGGAACTTGCTGCACAGTTCCCTGCGGATGCTGCAAAACCAGATGGCAGCTGCAAATATGGATGCATGCAATGGCACTGCCAGAGATTTGTCCTGAAACCAGCAGCTCCCAGGAGCACAAACAGGACTGAATTTGATCTGAAATGGAGTTTAGCGTGTTGGTCATCTCAAATGCAGGAGTTGTTTTTTTCTGTGGTGGAGTCTCCAGCTCATGCAGCCAGCATGCCCCAGCTGTCTCTGGTGGTGGCAGCTGCTCAGGCAAAGGGGAGGGCATTGGGGTCCCCCTCATCCCACTGGGGTTATTGCTACCTCTGCAAAATGGTCTTGGGGTCAAAAAAGCTTTTGGGAGGTGACGGCTTTCTTTAACGGACGTATCTGGAAGGACTCGCTGGGGAGTGCAGGCATCTTGAGCCTTCCAGCCAATCGATGTCTTATTTAAGAGCTTCTTGTTATTGTTCATAGACACGATGACAATGAGATTTCCACTCATCTTTGCTTTCTTTTTTTTTTTGTTTGTTTGTTTTGTTTTTTTTTGTTTGTTTGTTTTCAATCAATCCATGAAACACTTTATATGGATAAATAAGGTTGAGACTCATCCTCTGGCTAAATCGATATTTAGCAGGTTGTTGCAGTCCACATCTGCTTACACAGGGCACACACTGAGACATCCATTATGGCTACATGAGATCCCTGTAGTTTTGAGGAACAGAGAGAACTGAGATTTTCAGGGTCATAATTAGACCCTTCTTTAAGTTAAGAGTGCTAATACATGTGCTTACTCGCTCTTGATACACAGAAGCATCCTGCAAATATGCTCTCAATTTCCAGAAAAGTCAGCTTTTGTTTCAGGGAAAATGACTGAATCAGGTTAAGTGAAATTCATTTGCTGAAATCACTGTGAAGCCAGGTGTTTGAGAGATAATGCACACAGCCAAATGAAAGCCTTTGCTACTTATACCACTCCGCAGCATTGTTGCCTTTCTTTCAGAGAGGCCGGCACGGCCAAGGAATTTGTTGTCAGTCCTTGGCTGTAATTTACACTTCAGTGAATGCATGTCTTAAATTTTGACATGAAAAGGTTGATGTAGTCTCATTTTAAAAGTAGTATTATACATTTTAAAATTATCATTGAAAACCCGTAACACTCATGCACAAAGTTCTTTCCATCTCTCTGGCCATCTGTACTGTGTTAAAGGATATAAAGACCTCAGCTGTGCTATTCCTGTTGAACATGCTCGGATAACTTTCATATGAAGAGAGGGCTATTTTATGAGGAGCTGCCTCAACATTTGCTTGTATTTAATATGAAAAAGATCCCAGCTCCTCTGCAATTCTTAAGCCCTTTGCTAGGGGAAGGAGCTCATAAACTTGTTACTCAGCATTCAAGATCACACAATGAACTTACTCCATATTTTGCTATGTTTTGCATATGTGAGTTGGACAATGAGAAGGAAATATTCAGTCTTTTTGTTTTTTAATATCTGGACAGAGTGGTGACTGAAAATTAAAAATTTGGTGGCAAATGATGAATCATCTTCAGAACTCAAACCATATGATTGAAATACTTTTCACATTTTCAGATATTTCTTGTGCTGTTTCATCCTTGAAAATAATCAGACAGCAGATTATTACCTTTTTAATTGAGTAGTGATGACCCAACTGAAAGGCTTTGAAATCCTCGTGGTTCAAGACTTCAGTAACCACAAAGAAAAGTATGAACATTTTAGCCAAGTCTTGAATTATTTTCTCCAAAGAGTAGCTAATATATTATTGGTAATACATGAAGCTTTTGCCCTACCACAAAGTAGCATTATAGCCATGGAAAACAACTGTGTTTAATTTGCTGTCACAATTGAGTTTCTCCATGAATGATTATGAGCACCACTGTGGGACACATCTGTGTCTTCAGCAGCCATCATTTGCTTATTTTTATGTTTTGCTATATCTTAGCAACAAAAGGAAGTTTGAAGAGCTTTGCTTCTTAACAATTACACCAGAATTGTTTTTATGACCCTCTTTTACACTTGACAGCGCACCATGAGCATCTGAGAAATTTCCTTTGCTCATACTGCAAAATGCCTTTTGTCTATTACCACTGTCTGTGCTCACCCTTGTGCAATCTTTTCTCTGTTCCCATGGAAAATGCAACATCACTTTAAGGACCTAAATCTGTAGATTGAAAATTCCTGTTGTAGTCAGTCACAGTCTAAATCATGACATATATGAGACCATCACCTGGCCAGGTACAGTATTTGATGCAGCCTTTGGACATGCCCTGCATGAAGAACCAATGGACCCCCCTCCTCCACCTGATGCATGTATTGGGTGAGAGGTTTAATGCTGCTGTAGCTTCAGCTGCAGCTCCTCTGGTCAGGCTTGAGTTGTCCTGTAGCTTAGACGTCTGCTGGGCCATTAAGTCATCAAAGCTCATCTATTGGATGTTTCTAGTTTTTTGATCAAGTCTGGGCCTTTGGCTCAGTATAAGAAACAGAAGTTTTTGATGAAACATTTAGAAACTGTTTTTTTCTGCACCCCAAACACCTGGTTTTGATTTAGGAGTGCTGTCTGCAGGGCAGTGCGGGTCCAGCGCCTGTTGGGGCACTCGCTGAACACCAGCAGGTGGCAGAGGGAGGACAGTGTGATAGGTAGCACCCCCCGTGCCCTGCACTGCTGCGGCAGGCTTTGTTCTTGTGAAAATTTTATTTTCAGTCGCGAATATTTTCAATCTGGGGGTGTTTGCTTGTTTGTTTTTTTGTTTTTTAATCTCTTTCCATGGTAATGTCAGACTTCTTTTTCTGGAAAAAAACTGTTCTGAGAGGTTTTTCTACCCTGCTGACTCTGAATACCCCCTGAAATTCCTGCTGTGATCTGACCAGAGTGCCTGCCTGTTGTTTTACCCAGAAATGTATAGACGCTGCTCTCAAGCTTTCACGCATGGCTGGAAAACCGTTTACTCCGTAAATCTCCCACATTCCAGCTGGAGAAGGTCACAGTGATTCTTGTTCCAGGCACAACCTTCCTACAAACAGCCCCATCCCATGGGGCCTGATCCAGACCCTCTGCACTACGGGTACCCCACTCGCCAGGGCACAGCATTGGCCTCCCAGGGGTAACTCCTCTGCTCACAGATTTTGGGGAGAGGTGCTGGAGGGAAACAGCTCAGCTTTGTTACCTCTATTGCTGCTCTGTGTCTGCTGAGGACCTGGCCCTCTGTTTCCATCCTGACTCCTCCCTTCCTGCCTTTCCAGGCTAAAAGTTCCCCAAATATCCCCCATCCCTCAATCAGAGAGGCAGAAAGTAGCCCTGGTCCTGATCTGTTTTGCAGACAGTGGCTGCTCCTCCCTGAAGCCTCAGAAATTCTTTATAAACAGCTGTTAAGTGAAGAAATCACACCAAGATGGTAATTTTTTACTTTTTTTAATTTTTTTTTTTTATTTAGTGTGGCTACAAGAGGAGATTTGGGGTTTCCTCTGCTGCGTTTGCATCCAGCAGACAAAGGATGGCGAAGGACTGTCCCTTGCGAGTGCCTCTCCCCCACTGGAGCCAGCAATGCACAAAGAGCTGCTGTAAATCAACGCGGCAGCAGCAATAACATCTGACAGCGCCAAAAGAGCCCCTCGTTGGCTCTGCAGCCTGGAAACGCCTGGCCAATGGCAGGGTTTGTATTTATGCTTCTTGGTAATTTGTCCATACATCAGTTTATTTATAAGCAGAGCACTTGCCCAGAAAGGGCTGTGTTTTCTTTGGCCACCCCAAGGGTTTCTCTCTGTTTGGTTTCCAAAGCACACATGTGGAAAGTGGAGGGGCAAACTGCTGCACCAGGAAGAGTTAGTCATTTGTCAGCATAGCCTCCAGGATTATTTTTCCAGGTGGATTTTATAAGAAGCACAAGGCAGGAGGGGGTACAGTGCAACAGAGTCAGTCTCCCGGCGTGTAGTCTTGCTCTGTCCTTTAGGCATGATGCTCTCAGGTCTGAGAGCACCAGGAGTGCAGGTGGTGAAAATAAACTGGCTTAAAAATACGCCTTTGGTTTTCTTTCCATGAGAGAGAGCATCTAATGTGTTGAAGGACATTTTGGAGTTGATCTTTGCTTTTTTCATACAGCACAACACAACCCTGACCCCTGGGGACTGAGGGTGATGGAGGTGGGCCAGTGGCTGGTACTCACGGGGCTGGCAGTGACACCAAGCAGCCAGAACAGCCATGGCTTTTGGAGATGCCCCAGGCCTCCCATGAGGGCAGAGGCTGGGGACTGGTGCCCGATGCCCCTGCAGGGAGTAGTACTGCCTGTAGCATCTCACTGTGGCTGGGCCAACATGGCTGTGGCCAAAACACTGGGAGCATCACTTGTGAGCTGGGGGAACTCATGGCCCCATGAAAACCAGTGGGAATGCTGCCATTGCTTGCAGCAGAGCCAAAATTTCAGCCTCTCTCTCTCTCTGTGATGTGGCTGTGAGCCAGGGCCTGGCACGAGGCCGTCCCAGTGACTCACTGCAGAACTGAGCTGGGAGCTGCTGGTTCCTGAATGTGCTAGTAAGGGGCACAGATAAGCTCTGGGGCATTTGGATGCTTGAATGGAGGTGACTATGACCCTAGGTACCCAAGGTATCTACATGGAGCTGGAAGACCCGGCACCAACTGCCCAGCTCCACACTGAGAAGCCAACCAATTCTCAGCCAGATCTGAGCATTAATCCAAACTTGAGTATGAAAGAGCAGCTGAATGCTGGCAGCTTGTCTCTATGTTCATCTGTTGGCTTCCTCTTCAACATCATCCTCCCTTCCCTCCACTGAGAAGAAGCAGTGAGTGAAAAATCCTCCTTGGAAGTTTCAAGCCTGGACATCTGTATTTAAGCTCCTGAACCCTGTATTCAGCCACCTGTAAGGGACTTGGAGCCATTTTGGCTCTTGGCTGAGCTGTCTGACACCCAGAGCTGCTGACCAAGGTGGAGCTGTGCCAGACTGACAGGAATATTACTGAAATCTGAGACTGCAGAAATGTGGTCTCCTGTTCTGTCCTTGTCCCTGGGCTTCAGGACCACATTCATGCAAACCAGGTCACTTCTGCAGGATTTCAACACTTTTCCAAAAGAGAACTAGGGAGGCAATCCAATGGTGATCACTCCCTGAGACAAATACAGCAGCGATACATCCTACTAGGCAAACATAAACCACTTTTTTATATACAATGACAAAGGTTATAGGAATAGCAAATAGAGCAGATAGAAGATTTTGACTTTCAGTAAAGCACTGTCTTTGAAATTTCTTCAGGATCCTTTGGTGACCTTTGGAGAGAAATGTGTACTAAGACACAGTGAAGTGGCTACGCACAAAGGTGGTGATGCTCTGTGGGACGTTGGCATAAGCCTGCTGAGATGTTGCAGGGCTGAGCAGAGAACATAGCTCAAACACCTTCAAGCAGGATCTGGAAGATTATGGAGCATTTGCCCTGTATTTGTACTGTAGCCCTGGAGAGAAGTAAGAGAACGGGCAGCAGACATGATGTCAGTCTTGGGGAAACCCAAGTGACCACTGAGGTATCCAAGCATATTTGCAGTGAGAAGGCAATGCTGGAAGAGCCATGAAAGAAGAGCTGATGCTACAACTGTAGGCAGGCCCAGGGCAGCTGGAGACTGCACATGGAGGCATATCAGGCAATACTCAGCTCTGTCACAGGCACTGCTGCTTGCAGAGCATCTGTGTAGCTGCTTTTTAGCACACAGTTGGCACCTGCTGGCTTGGACAAGCCCAAGGTCCTGGTGAACATTGGATAACTGCAGCAGAGCAGTACACAGCATTAGACAGGCTCTGCAGTGGCTGGCACACCTGCTCTGCATAGATTTACTTCCCAAACGCTACCAACCCAAGGAAAGCTGAGGTCTTGACTCCATGTGCCATCAGGGTTTGTGTTAGGGACAGAAATAATGGGATAAATTGTTTTGAGGAAGAGCAGGTGTGCTTGAGAGCTGCTTTATTCCTAAAATTCCTGAATAAGGGACATCATCTGTCTTCAGAGACCCTCTGTCACCTCTACACTTCGGCTGTATCTCACACAGCTTTGGGAGATGTAGTGCCCAGAAGTCGTGGCTAGAGCAGTGAAGAGGGGTGTCTATAGGATTAGAGAGAAACTTGCAGTCTGTGCCTGGGCAGTCTGGGGTTGGGATCCTCCCCCCACTCCCTGGGCAGTATAAATAGAGGGCAGGGTACAGACCCCAAGCCCACAGCTATTTCTGCCCCAGTGTTGGGCAAGTCCGTAGCTTGGTGACGGTGCTCCTACAGGCTCTTGCCGGGCTGAGGGTGCTCCTCCAGGATGCTCTGCCTGCCAGCAGCTATTGCTCTGCTGCCTCCAGGGGCAGGCACTGGATGGGCTTTCTCCATAATCCTGCCTGCATGGACATTAGCCCTCGGCCAGCTCCTTCACTCAACTTTCCCTTGGATCTTGGGGCAAGACAATCTTCCAGCCATGCTTGGCTGTCTTCCCTTGCAGCAGGGTGGTTAGACATGCTACTCCACCTTGGGTGTGCTCCACATCTCTGGTGCTGCAGAGTCTGAGCACAGACTGCTTGGTCCTACTGTAGGAATAAGTAGCAGATGGCAGGTGCATCTCCTTCTGGACCTCAGCTGTGTCTCAGAGTGGCCAAGGCCCTGCTCTGCAGAAGATTTCTAACTCCAGCACATGCCCCAGCTCTTTGTACAGCTGTCCCAGCTGCCTTGACGGGGTGGCAGAGGACTCTCCTCTTACACTGACCCAAGACAGTGCTTTTCCATACAAGTTGTGGTTTCCCATCTGCAGCCGGTCTCTGCTGGCTCTCTGCTGCAAGCACAAATCCCGCACTGATGCTGTTCTGGAGTTTACTGCTGCTATATACATTACCAGGGGATGCTTGTATCATTTTTTACTCAGACCTATGTAGGACACTTCTTATTTTTATAAAGGAAGTTCGAAGTCAAACTCCTCCCAAAAACTCCTTGAAAAGTGTAGAGGTGTGACCTACTTTCTCCTAAGTTCTTCAATCAGGACACTTCCCCCTCCACATCCTCCTCCATCCATCTCTCCACTGTGGCTCCACAGGGAGCACACATCAGTTGTGTCCCCATCTGCTTGGGGACCTGCTCCATCCCTCCTGCTCCCACCAGGCGACCTAATTATATGTGTGTTGTGAGCAGGTAAGGGCTGTAGGGGATACTGTGATGGCAAGATGGCTCATGTGACTTCCTTTTTTTTTTCCTACCCCAGTGATAATTTGAAAGAGTTCTTTGTCTTCTGCCAGTTCCGTGTGTTAGAGAAACTTTCCCCACGTAAAAGCAGAACTGGGTAAGGATGTAAGAACAGAGAGGCTGGGCTTTGGCCTTGAGGCACCCTGGTGTACACCTGGAGCTGATTTACCCCTGGCAACCTGGTGGCTGAATCCCACTGTGGAAGGGCAATGCTGTGCAAAAGAGGATCTCCAAGAACATCTGTTGTCCTGCACTGAGTTTCTTCACAGTTCTTAAAGGAAGAAATGGCTTCACTTCACATCATCTGTGCCCCGGGTCACCCTTTCAGAAGGGAATCCATAGGTCTAAGACGTACTTACATACTTTATACTCATAAAAAGACTGTTTGCACTGTATTTAGACCCTAAATCCTGGTTCAGTGATGGTTTCTACCTTTATCTGCCCATTTCTTCAACAAGGCAGAAATTGTTCCAGTTCCTCCAATGGGGTTTAGACCTGCCATCACACCGGCAGCCCCTTCCTGGCCTGCACTGTGCCAATGTGCCTGGCTGGCCCAGGAGGGGGTAAGAAGGCCCTGTCCCACTCTGCAGGCAGGAATGACCAAGGGGCACCCGTAATTACAGCTGAGCCCTCTTCAAGCCCACTGGTGAGCAGCTACCCAGAAGCAACAAGAGCACATCAGGTAGTGGAGAGACTGGAGGTGTCATTGGAGAAAGACTGGAGGTGCTGCTGGGGGTCAGAGCCGCAGTTCTGAACAGCCTCCTGGATACCTGCTATGGTATGGTAAGATGGGCACAAGGCTCTGGGTGGGATGAAGCCTTGATCCAAGCTGGCACAACAGTTTCTTCAGAAATCTCAGCAGTGCTGCAACAGTTTTTTGCTGCTGCAAACTACATACAACAGCACAACTTCTGCCAAGACAATATCTGGAATTAATATGACAAGTCAGTTTAATTTGAGTGGGAGAATGTTGCCTCTCTTCAACGTGAGCAGTTTGTCTGCTGGTGGGACCTTGTTAATTTGCTTCCATCAGAAGAATAAATGAATCACCCAAGTCAGCTGCGCTCTCGTGTTTTCAACTTTTGTTTGTTTTGTTCTGCTTGTTTTGTGCTGTCTTATTAGTACGCAAAACTGTATTTCCCTGGGCAAAAAGTGATACAAACAGGAAAAGGCATTTCCATGTGTAGAAATCCCAGGCTGCCTCTCCAGAAAGAACCATGCCTTCCAAACCCGTCCTGTGCCTGCTCCTCACAGGTAGACCTCCAACTTGCCTGCTGCTGCTCTCCACGCCACATAGGGCCACAGCCATTTCCTCTGGCATATGCAACCAGCCTCCAGGAAAAAACTCTATTCATTCATCAGCGTAAAGGGCAAAGCATGACCTTGCAGCAGGGGATGCTGGTGGGCTTTGCGTCATGGTACCCAGGATACACCCACAGCCACCTAACCCTGCTGTCGTGACTTGTTAACCTGTGGAGATTCCAGTGATCTCCAGTCCTGTGGCGAAACCATGGGCTGCCTTGTGGTCCTCTGCTCTGGGAAGGAGGAAGGCTGGTCTTAGAGATGGCTAGTGTCTCCTGTGATGTCCCATGGTGAGTCAAAGCAAAGCAGGGAGCTGGTCTGAAGTCAGCTCCAAGCCCTGGCCTCTTCCCCAGTGCTGCTTCCTGCTGGGCCCAGTTTGTCCCATCACCCTTGTCCAGGGTCCCGCACATGACTGCTGCTGCTAGCACATGTTCCCAAGGCAAGCCCTCAGGATGGAGCGGAGCGTGGGAGCCCAGGAAAGTCCTGCTTCCAGAGCTGCTTTCCCCAGCCACAAGAATACTAGTGGCTGCTCTGATGGCCATAAATCTGTCTTTCCCCATCTCCGATATCCATTTTGGTGCCCACAGCCTCTCCCCAAGCCCTGTTTATGATTCTTTCACACTAAGTGCCAGCTGATTGTTTATGTGGAAACTAGACACTTTAATTGAGGCTTTCTCTGAGCTGGCAGGAGCCCTCCTGCTCCTTCCCAGCACTTGTCTCTGCTTGCCCAGCCCTCTCCACGACTGGTTCTCCTGCCCATGCTGGACTTCTCTGTGTGTTGATTCATTCCCTCTGAGGGATGGTGATACTCTTTGTGTGCAGAGGGACTCAGAGGAGACCTGGGAACATCATGAGATTAGCCATTACTTGAATGTTTTAATAGTACAGGTTTGGCAGACTCCCTACGTAATATCCTCAAGCCCATCATGGCTGTGAGTATGTGTCAACTTCTCTTTACAGCTTGCTCAGCCACCTTCTTCACAGCACAGGCTGGATAAATAGAGAAGGTCTGCCTCATGCTTTCCCAGCCACAGATGTCTGTGCATACAGAAAGCAGACAGCTAGGCACAGAGTCATGGTCTTCCTCACTTCTTTCATCTCAGGTCTCTGGGCTATCCAGAGCCTTCTGCTAGGATCCTGGAAACAAGTGCCATTTGAGCTTTGTCCATAGAGATTCATAGCAGAAACTCCAAAACTGGCACGAACAGAGCATGGATGGGACCATTTGCATGCAGAAGCACCAGAAGAAGGAGAAGATGTGCTGATGGCACTCAGATCAGCAGTTACCAAGATACCAGCACAGCTACATGCAGCTCATCAGTACATTCAGACCATGAAAATGCAGGACGAACTGAACTGAGGGACAGACTGAAGCAATTAGCAGGCTGGAATATAAACAGCAGGACTGCAGTAGGACACAGATATGGATGGGAAAGGCAGTGAGGAAATCAGCAAAGTCACCTCCTGGCTCACAGAAGTGAGTTGGGATGGAGACGCAGAAGATCAGAGTCTCTGTCAGCTCCTAAAGGCTAAGAGAGACACATTGAAAACCAGCATGTGCTTGCCAGCTGAAGAAAAGCAAAAGAGATGTGACAAGGCTTCAATAGCTGCTGTCCCTTGTTCTCTGTGCTTCTGCAAGTGAAAGTTTGTGTCCTGGTGCTGGCGAACTTGTAGATATGACAGAATAAGTGAGAGCAACTGGATTTAAAATAAAATCCCTCCTGCCTGTCCAAAGAGTCTTGCACTGAACTTTGCCATATTTGTTAAACTTTGTTGCTCCAAAGTTGCTGCATGCCTGCTGAAGAATTTAATCCACCTGAGCATTCAAGTGGGAGAAGACCTTGGGAGATTTTTGGTTGCGTTCCCAAGGTCACCCCTCCGGTCACATTTCCATGCTCAGGATGACATATCTGGCTGGAATCTACATCAAAAGAAAACACAAGAAGCTGCCAGAGCTGGCAAGAAAGGTTTCTTGCAGACCTGAACATGTTATTTTGATTCTGACCACTGTGCAGTTTATTTACAGGCACTGCAGGCTGTGGGTGGGCAGTGGGACATGCCCTGCATCCATTCCCAATGGCCCCATCCCCTTGTGCATGATGGATATTTACCATGATGGACACACAGATGTGCTGCCTCATCCCTGCAGAGCAGCAGATTGGGGATTTAGTGCAAGTCTAGCATGAAGAAGAGGTGGTTTTCCTCCAGTGCTGAAGAAAGATGGCAGCAAGACCAGGGTGGCTGCAGAAAGCAGCTGTTTCCTCAGTCTTAACTGAACAAAGTGGATATTGCACCCCTTACCTTCCTCATGCCATGGTAGCAGGCATGATGACATCTGCCCAAGTGCTCCTGCAGGGTGTGCATAGGATTGCAGGGAGGAAGGACCAGCCATGGGTCCGAGGAACCATCCTGGCCAGGTCCAGACCCTAGTCCATCTGCAGCAAGGGCTGGACCTCATTCTCCAGCCAGCAGTTCCCGGAATGTGATTTGGATCCCACAGCCCCTTTCTGGCTTCAGCTACATGAATCTGAGCAGATGCTAGGCAAGGCTGCCTGAGTCTGGACACAGGAAATGTGGGATCAGAAACAGCCTCTGAAGGTGTCCGGCATGGAAAGGGATGGTCTCTGCCACGGTGCAACTTTCTGACTCTGCAAACTGTGAGCTGGTGCCAAAGTGAATTCACCTTTTTTTTTTTCTCCCCAGCATCTGTTTGAGATGAGAGTTTCCTGGTTCAAGCAGTCTGTGCTCCACTGAAGTTCAGCTGCACAGTGAGATATTTATGATTGCTTTCACCAAAGCCTGAATCTTCTAAAAGACAGCAAGAAATCTGTCTTGAAGTTGCGGGACAGAACCTGTCCTCTGCAGCAAATCTCTCCCCAATGTGACCTTGTGGGGTGTGATGAGGGCCAAGAGATGCTGGGTCTTTTTAATTCATGAAGCCAGGAGCAGCAGGTTGTTGCATGCTTGGTTGGAGAGGAAGATCTTGGGATTAAAGACCCTGCCTTGGGAGCAGATTCCTGGATTCCAGCCTCTGAGGTGTCTGGGCCTTTTGTAAAGCATCTCCTTCCCTCCAGGGCTGGGAGCTGGAGGGAGCTGATCAGTGACATGTGAACAAGAGCAAACGTGAGGGAGTTGGCAGTGGGGACATGTACAAGGATCTGATCTGGAGCCTTGAATTCAGAAGCACCTTGCAGTTCATGAGGATGAAGGTTTCCTTGAAGAGGATGAACTAGATAAATGTCTTTCTGCTTTACAGCCATGCAGTTTCCTTTCAGTGTGGATCTGGGGTTACTCTGCTGTTCTGGATATCTCTGGTGCATTTGGTGACTCTCCCAGACCTGACCATCAACCTTCCTAACACAAATGTGTGAGATACAGGAATGAGCATCTCGGGAAGGAAAGAATATGTGTGACATGAAACACTGGCTTCTCCTCAAAGGAAACCTTGCTATTGGGTTCCAGGGGTCTGGGTTTCACTCTGCCTTCACAAATAAAAGGCAGAGACTCCCTGGAGGGTGAGAGATGTAGGCAAGTAACAGGGCTATTAACAGCTAAAACCATTACTAAAACTATTATCATCAGCAAGTTTATTAAAATGCCTCCAACTAAGTAGACATGTTAATAATGACGATACAAACAAGGCCACAACATTTGGGCTGACTCAAAAGAAGCCAAGCATTTTTGCTCTCCACAGTTGTGGTACCAGTCCCAGAGAGCCACTTATTGTGAGACAGTATGCCAAAATCTGTATCACAGTGAAAATTGTTCCCAACAGCTGGGAGAGCCAGAGAGTGAGTCATGGTTGCTGTTGATACCTACAAGATTTTCCTGAATGACAGCGGTTGCTAGAAATAGAAAATACAGTTAAGGAGAGACTGAAACAGATAAATCACCCCGAAGCCCTGATTCATCACTTTTTTGGCCATTAGCTATGTGGGAAAAAAGTCTTTGGCCTCCACATGAATAACACTGTGTCTTTAACAATGACGTAGCTCAGAAGACAAGTTCGAGCCAACACTGACACATTCAATTGTGTGAAGCCGAAGCTTGTCTCCGCAGCGCTGGGTATTTTTAGAAGTGGCAGGGATATTATATGGATGCTGCAGAAACCTCTCCTTGTTCCTCCACTGCCTGACTCAAGGCAGCTGCAGCAGCTTTGGGCAGAGCCACGACTCAAACGGACCCGTAGAGGGAACAGGAGTGTTGTGGGTCTGGGGGACTTGCCTGCATGATTTCCTGGAAACACCTTTTGCCATTAAGGAAAACTATATTTTCCTCCATAGTTTTCTGGAAAGCAGGCAAGGAAGCCCTTCTCCCTGTCCCTGGAGACCCTATATTCCTGCTTACTTGTGCTCCAGAATAGTTTAAGCCTGTCCTTTCTTCCCTTGAAGTCAGCTGGGTTTCCTTTTCTTTCATCACTATTTCACCACTGTTCTTGGATAACGGTAATTTTTATCACCAGCTGCTGTATTTTGTTGTTGTTGTTGTTTTGTTTGTTTGTTTTTAATGCTAAAATCAGGTATCTAGATACAAGGCTTGGTTTTCTTTGTCTTCTCTTTCAATGAAAAAGCCTACAGTAACTGTGGAGAAGAGATTAGGTTCAAGGTGGCTGTCAACACAAAGAAAAAGAGTGAAATGGAAGATAACCTGGTTTCTGAGCCAGTACTGTGCTATTGCTCAACAGATATTTAGCAGGTGAACCTGTGAGTTGGTGACAAAACCTGCTGGGAGCATTCTGTGTGGTCTGAGGAGCTCTGCATGACATTAACACAAGGAGAATGGTTTCTATCCCATTGGCAGAGGCTGGGGAAGGCTGAACAGAAAGCCCTCCTGTCCCATTCTCAGACACACTTTCTGCCAAATTCAGGGGGTTTGCTGCTCCGGTTGATGCCCCGTTTCAGATTAAGCTGCTGAGGCTGCTCAGCCCATCCTGTACACAGATACTTATTTACTGATGTTCTTCGCTGCACCAAAGGGAGCGTTTCTCTCAGTTAAACTGACCCCAGATTTGCAGGTTTAGCAACGAGTCGATTGTTGCTGTATTCCTATACAGGATAACTGCTGACAAACAGGCTGGTGTCTTGCCCATGTGTCCACCCAGTCCATTGGCCATGGCACCCACCCCAGCATGTCACCCTGTCATCGCGCTGTGTCCCCTGCTTTGGGCACCTCTGGGGTACCACCCACCCCAGAGGACCGGCAGCATCGGCTGTGGGCGTCGCAGGGGCAGAAAGATGGGGACCAGGCAACAAACGTGATCTTGTCCGTGCGGGTGGACTGCTAATCTCCAGCATGAGAAAGCCTCTTTTCCACATTGGTAAGTCTCTTTAAGTGACTGTTTACATCTTAATTAATTAAATAGTTTGAAAAACCACGTCTTAATTCCTTTTGGTTTCCAGTAAGTCCTGAAGTGCTAAGCCCGGGTTTGCTAGGACATCTAAGGCACTTTCTAAACCATTTCCTGAAGGCCAAATGCCCACCAAGCCATGCTGTGCTCAATACTACCATTTTCTCTTGCCAAAATAGCAAAATATTCCCAACTTCCTGGCAAAATGCACTGCTAGTTCCAAAATTTTATATGTTCTCTTGAGCCCATCTCTATGTGCTTCTTAGCATGGTCCAATATATGGTGTGACCATTACTTATTAAACTGTATCAATCTCCTGGAGCCCGATAGTCCTGGGAGAGTCTCAGGAGCACCCAGCTACAGGCCCTGGATTTATGGCAATTTGCTCTTGTTGAAGCTTCAATCTTTGTCTTTTTGATTAGCTTGATAATTACTTCGTTGTAAAAAATCATCACTCTTGGAAGTAATTAATTTCTTGGAACCAAGCACAACAGATGGGCTTCTAATTTATTTGAAGTCACCTAGGAAGCAGGGAAGTCTCTACCCCAATTTGACAAACCCAGCGTTTTAGCCTGTCAGTTTATTCCCTTTTAGAGTTCTTATGAAATATCCCTTTGGGTGTTTGCTACTGACTCGCTGCAGGGTTGAAGGGCTCAGGATGTGATCAATTTATAAAACAAGGCCTGGCTTTAATAATTTTGGGCACATTTCCTCTAAGCAGGATGTGCAAAAAAGCCCGATAGGAGCCATCCTGCTGCGATGGCCGTTGGCGGCTGCTGAATTCATGACAGATTTATTAGGCTGGCCAGGTGCAGAGGTTTCCTGCAAACAGCTGGAGCTCTCCTCACCCTCTCTTGACAAGGAGGATTTCTCACATGTTCCAGCCTTGCTCCAGCCCCCTGCTTGCTTCCCCGCCACCGAGTAAATGTCTGCCCTCGCTGCAGCCCTGCAGTGGTATGGATGTGGTATTTATCATCTCCACTCAGGCAAAGGTTTCTATTCATCCTAGAGTCTGCCCATCTGCTCTCTGGCTCACTGAGCCCTAAACTTGCCTTCCTGCAGATTAAAAGGACAGCTGGACTCTTGAATATTGGGGTCTGAGAATGGATGGACAGCTGGGAGGGCACAAAGCCTCTGGGCAAAATAAATCGAAAGCATGAAGCAAGAGCACGAGAGCTGGGGCTGCTCTGGAGCAGGGTGGGGAGCAGAACGGGGCCTCAGACCAAAATCTGCATGGGGAGGAGCCAGTAGGGGAATAAACCCCGACAGCAATGCGTGGTGAAGGTGGGGTTTGCCCTGAATTGATGGGACCCAGTTCATTGCTCTGCTCTGCAATTTTGGCTCCTGATTCCAGCTGCAGTCCCTAGGGCTGTTTGGCTGGAGAAACCATGACCACACAATCCCCAGGGCCTGGCAAAATGCTTTTTGAAAGCTGTCAGAGAAGCCAGTAGAAATTTCTGAAGAAAATCACAGGAAAAGTACCTATATTTTTTTTGCTTTGGTCATAGTNTTTTTTTTTAATTTATTTTGTGTAAATCCAGCTTTTTCCCTGGCAAAAGGTTTGTGTGGGAGGCTTCCAGACTGTTGTGCTCTCTCTGTCGGGCGTGCATGAAACTAAATGTTTGAGTGAGTGCTGGGGGCAGATGATAACCAGAGGCTACTGAAAGTGTGCAACCATTTAATGTGCCATCATTAAACATGCAGTCAATAACAGAGAGGGGGGGTGAAGACCCCCAGGGCTACCAGCCCAATGGGGAGAAGCTCCCCAGAGATGAGGGCCCTACTGGCCTGTCCACCTCCCAGGGTTGTGCTTTAGCCTGGAGGAATGACCCAGGGGCAGTGTCATGGGTGCTCTGGCTTCGCCACCAATTCATTTACACGGGGATATGCGGGTGTTGAGGTCCTCCCTTCACCCATAACAGGAGAGAAAAGCGGGGTGCAGACCGCTTGAATCCCTGACATTTTCTGCCCTTGTGTTCTTGCTGGGAATGACCTAATCTGTGCTATTGTTTCCTACTCCACTTGAATGTCCACTTACCCACATTTCCATTCTTTCAGCAGTTCTTAAAATATTTTTTGACCTTTTTACCAGGAAAGAAAGGACACCCAACAATGCCTTTCTTATTCAGTTTGGGTAAAGGTCATTCCTCCCCAACATATTTCTTGTTCTATTTATATAGAACTTAGCAAAGAGAAGAAAAATGTAAAGTTTACTCATCTTGAGGAAAAAGAAGATTTACATACTACAACCCTTGCTTTGACTGGCTTTACCACTGCCATGCTCATATTTGTGTATCGGGCTGTATTCGCAGTGTGTTCAGTCCTCCCTAGCATGGGTTTTGTTCAGCTACCGCTGATAACAACTCTGATAACTGCTCAGCACACACTTGCTGCCAAAATACACATGGGCTCGCACACTGGTGCAGCCCTCGCTATGGGTTGTGCTGTTCTGCCGTCGCTGCTGCCCTTATCCCTGGTGGATTAAGACCAGCATGGATCAGCCCAGTCCGGTTGTGAATTTACTTCCTCTATATATAGATATAGTCTTGTAAAGAGGGGCAGGTCATGGTCGGATGCTCACCTTCTTGACACCTTGTGCTGGGTTTTCTTTAGTAATGATTTCAGCTGTGACACTGAAAAGTTTCTGTCTTTTGCTGGGACTTGTTTAACCCCCTTTGTACACTCCGCCACGGGCAACCCATCCTTCAGTGGAACCCATCCTTTGGCCCAAATCCATCCCAATCTATGGAGGCATCTGTGCTTAGGAGCTCAGTAGTCCATGGCTCCTTGGAGAGCACATGCAATGGCAACCTCTGCAGGTGGCCTGAATCTCTCTCTTTGCACGCCTGTCTCTTTATGGCCACTAAATGGGGTGGCATGGACCCATTTACCAATGTCAAGAGCTTCATCAAAGTGCACAGGTCTGGGGCAGGCAAGTAGGTTTGTAGTGCTGATAGGAGGAGTTGTGTTCACTAAAAATGCCATGAAGATTCATGGTGATGGCAGCAACACAGCGAGTTCTGATGACTTTCTGCCTGTGGCAAGGGGACCTCCACAATTCCCCCTCTCTACAGAAGTCTGAATGGACAGATGGGAAAAAAGACTTCCTCTAGCAATGATCTGGTCAGAACGAGAGGCAGAGACGTGCTGGTGGTGGTATTAAACACTGAGCAGCAAGCCCAGAGAGGTGAAGGATTTGTTAAATCCTGCTACACTTCCCCAGGCAAACACTTGAGGCTGCACCGGCTGAACTTCCCTCAATGTCAAAATCTCTCAACACCTTGACTTCAACATGAAAAGCTGCACTCAGAGACATCTCACCTGTGTCTGCTCCATCTGCAGTGTCCTGTCTCATAGCGACACAGGACTTGTCAGCACTGCAAACCTGCAGCAGTGACTTCCACAGGTTGTGTGTCCCTTGTGCACACCTTGACAGTCTGTCCAAATCTCATGTTCACTGGGGCAGGGAGAGTGCACGTCACTTCCCAAGGTCTTTTATATTCTGGTCTTCCTTTGATCCTATATATCTGATGGTGCAAAATGGCTGGAAACCTCACACAGCAAGAGTAGGGATAATCCCTGTGGGATCATGCATCTGATTCTTCCTGCCCCAGGTCCCTGCAGCAGCTTTCAAACCTCTTTGTGCATAGGTGCCATACAGTTAAAGCAGTTCACTTAAAAAGAATCACAGCACAGATCCAGTGTAAAACCAGACACAGGATATAAAAAGCATGCTTCTAAATTTAAAACTCTGTTAAAAGCTAATTTAAGCAGCTAATTATACTAAAAATGCATGAGCCCCAAATTTGCCAATTAAAAGTTAATTAAACAAAAACTCAGTGAGCTTCAATTTGTCAGTTGAATCCATCTGCTTCCTGCAGCTTCCTGCAATCCCACAGCTTCAAAGCTCTCCCTGCACTGGGAACCATTCTGCAAGTCATGGCAATCAGACAGCTGTCCAAAATCCTCAAAAAGCCCAAAGCTCACTAAACCATAGGCACAATTAGCAGCCTCAGCCTTTGGGAATCTGCCCAAACAGCTCACAATAGAAGTGGTCTTTCAGGAGGTGCGGTCTCTGGACAGGCTGGCTCGGGGCTGCAGCCAGTGCATGTGCTGCATCCCTCCCCAGTGCCGTGTCAGTGCTGATGGGGTGACACGTGCCAGTGTGAGGGTCCACACAGTGGGCAGTTCAGCAGGTCTGCACCCAGGCAACCCTATGAATGTAACTACTTACATGAAAACTCTTTTTTTCTAGCTTCACTAGGACTACCCCATCCTCTGACTGCAGACTGCAGAGTAGCCCCCTTGAAAATATGTGACCAGCTTGCCCACATCGTGGCCATGCTCTTGCTTCTCCTGGGCTCCAGTGACGGACTTGCTGGTGCCCTGGGGCCACCCGATCCTGATTCACTTTGCTTTACAGGAGGCAGCAAGACCCTGGGTGCTGGGTTGTTGCACTGGGGTAGAATTGCCTGGAGTTGCTGCAGAGGAGGATGGCAGCGTCGGCTGCTGTTAACAGGCTCAGCCAAGCAGATCCACACGTGACAAATGGTCATAATACAGGACAATGTTCTGGGGCTCTCCTAGCATTAACTGGCAGAGCATTACACTTTTCATCAGCCAAACCTGGTGCAGGCTTTCTTATTGTGTTAGGTAAATAGAACAGCATTTTAAAAAGAAAAACAAATCTAGATATCAGCACCTTCACTTACAGCAGAAAAATCTGTAAAGGAGAGCCGCCACTGGCATGGACTAATGTATGACAGGGAGGATGGGCTCTGCTCTGCTCTAATCCTGTGTAGTGGGTTCTAAATAAAAGAGAAAAAGAGCAGGATGCTCAGGTTCTTTGTTGCTAACTCCAAGGAGTTAACATGGTTCATAGGTTTGGCATGCTCAGCTTGAGATCAAAGAAACCCATCTCCAAAATATGAAAAGGCCATTTCTGGCCCTCCCTCTTGAGCTCAGGCAGCTCATGCTCTTCAGAGCAGAAGAAAGAATTTCACTAAACTTGCCCCAACTTTAATGTAAATTTCAGATAGATGCAAATTAATGCTCCACAGTCCAGCCTCTGCTGTCATACAGACTGCTTTTCTGCAGAGCTGGGCATTATGCGTGCAGTGATGCTATCACCTTCAGTACCTGAGCATCTAGCAGGAATGATACGGCCAGAATGGTGACAGCAGCTCTACATTTTGGGCAGCTGAATAACTCAAAGGGTGCATTGGAAAGCAGCTAAAGCACCCCTCATCCCACCCACTGATGTCTCTGAGCTGGGACCTGGCTCCTTGGTTTTCAGCACCTGCATTTCTGCAGCTATCACCCCCCAGCACCAACAGTACATTCAGGGTTTTGCTTTGATCTCTCTTTGTCTTAATTTTCTCAGCTGCCCATGTGTTTCCCAGCTGCAAGTCTTCAACTTGCTGTGTGACTTTTTCCCCACTTGCTTTCTCCGCCCTCGCTGTGTGAGTGCTTTTATTCTGGTCCCAGCTGCGTTTATCCTTCATGCGACTGATTTTGTCTTTTTGTTTTCAAACAGCAGTGTGATGGTTGGTGTCTCAGCTATGCAGGGGAATTAAGATGTGCTATGGTGGTGATGGGAAGCAAGTAGCTCCTGGGGATGGCTGTAGGAAGCAGAATGGTCAACAGGATCAGGTACGTGCTTCCCCAAAGCAGCAAAGGGAACCTGCCCTGCCGGGCAAAGCCTGTGGATTTAGCAGGGTTACAGTGGCCATACACCAAGGCAAACCCCCTCAAACAGCCGTGCAGGACCCCATCACGGCTCCAAGTGCTCATTGTTGCACAGCCTTGGAGGCTGCGTGGCCATGGAGCTGCAGCAGGAGCCGAGAGCCGAGCTACGAACCTCAGGAGCAAAAGGGGATGTCCATCTCACCCTTGCATGAGCCTGGGAAGAGATGGAGGCTGGTGGTGCCTCTTGCTTCATGGGCTCCCCTCTCTGTGAATAAAACCTGGGGGGACATGAGAAACCCTGCAACTCCTCTGCAGCATGCTTTGTGTTTGCAGAAAGGCCGTCGCACATGTCCATCCTCAGCATCACCTCCACAGGGCATTATCAGGGTAGAGCAGAAGTGCCATGCACACAGGGACTTCTCCTGGGAGAACCTTCTGCCACTGCGGCTGTGGCTGAGGTGGAGACCCCATGGAGCAGGAGGTCATGGAGCCACCCATGGTGCTCCAGAGGCAGGGACTGAAGGTCTGGCCCAAAATGTGCCAGCAGATTTCTAACCAAAGGCAGCACACATGCCATTTCGCAGCGATGTTTGGAAGCACTGTGGTTACAGGGAGGTGTGAGATTAAGTGGGAGAGAGAAAATCATCCTATTAAGGCCTAAAAGTTGGGACCAGCTGACTTATGTGGTGGGATGAGTGGTTACCATGGCATGTAGCTTTGGGCCAAGCAGATCACCGGACCCAAAGGAAAGAACAGCAGAGCCTGGGAAGTCTCCCAGCCAGAAACCACAGGCGAGGACCAGGAACAATTACAGCTTCATACTGAGAAAGAAGCAATTAGTCACGGTATCTTTCCCCCTTCGCTAAAGGAGCGTCTGATTATCCCCCTGAGCAGCAGTGCCATCTCATCTTCCCATGTTTCTGAGTGCTGGTGACCCCCTAGATTTGATGGCCACCCTGCTTGGTGCTAGTCAAGTACTGGCAGAGCTGCACTCCTGTGTCTTTGAACCCTTAGTGGATGCCTTTCTCAGAGCCATCCCTTCTCCGGACGGAGCAAACAAAGCCGTCGATGAAGCTCCCCAGTCCTCTGGCACTGGCACCAGTCCAAGCTCCTGCCTCCGCCTTGCTGCTTTCTGTGCTCTGCTCCTTATGGGACCTGATTAAGTAACACAATAACACAGTTGGAGACTGCAGCCCTTGCCTGCGTCTGTAACAAGCCTCTTCAAGAAAAATTATTATTAGTAGAGATAGGGAGGACTGGTTTGTTTTACAAGGCTTCAGCGCAGAGTGCTGGCTTTATAAATGAGGTTGTGAGTCAGATCCTTCCTGGTTCTTTATGAAAAAAACATCTATTGGAAAACCAACTACCCTTTGTTTATGTAAGCAATCTTACTGCCCATGGAGATGTCTTAGAAACACATATTTGATCCTAAATTTTGGCCTTTTATAGTGGCAGCCAATTGGAGAAGCAGTGCAGGACATAAACATAGCTATCAGAAGTGGTGTTTGAATCCGCACAGAAACACGTGTGCTGGCACCTGAACCCATTGCCTCATCCCCACTGCATGCCTGGTTGTTGCTGCACCTGCCACAAACGAGGATGAAGAGACACGCCGTTCTGCAAGCATCTTCTTGAGATTTGCACTGCTGTCTCTCCACAGCCTTTCTGTTTTGGTAAAAGGATTTGTGAGCTCAGACTTTCAGGATTTAGGGCACTATTCCTCTAAACATATCATTACAAATTTGGATACAAATGCAGAACTTTGCAGACATCCCTTTGGGGGAAATTCACTCTGCTATTTGTCTTTTTAAGCACCTAACGTCTGAAAGGTTTGGATGTGTTAATACAGCCCTAAAATCAGGATACTGTACTGCAGAAATGTAAACTGGTCTGTGCTGGGTCCTCTTCTGTGCCTTAAGACCCGTCCCTCCCTCACCCTGGCACAGATGTGCCTCTGGCCCTGGGCGAGCTGGTCAGAGAGCTCAGCTGAGGGACAGCCAAGACCACAGTAGGAACATCTCCCTGGTTGGTCTGGCTCCTCAGATCAATGCAGCTGTTTTGTGGCCAAGTGCCACTCACAGGGCACAAGGGAAGGGGCAGTGCACTGCTGGATCAGATCTTCAGGATGGGGCTGCACAAAGCGTGCTGACTTCGTCTAGAGCTAGCAATGGACATCTGCTCTGAGCAGGGTGTGCAGCTAGGGACCTCCAGGAGCTCCTCCTAGCTGGCATTTCTGTGACAGATGGGCATCAAGAGAAGTACCACAGAGGCAGCTGAAGCTGGTGCCAGACCACAGCCATGGGCAACACAAACCCACATCCACAGAAGCAGACAGGTCATCAAGCAACCCTGGAAAGGGTGGTTCCTCTCCCAAGGTGCCAAAGGACACCTTTGTCTCTTTCAGCTGCAGCCTGGGTCTGCAGTAGCTCGTACAGCTGGGAAGGGTCCAGAGGAGCATGGTTTGATTTTCAGCAGTCAGAAAGACTATGAGGTGCTGGAGTTCTGCTCAGCTTTGATCAAAGCTCAGGTTCAGAATAGTTTTTGGAGAGTTTTCTCTGCAAATGACCATCTTCCTTGCTTTGCCATCCTGGTTGTTGAAGGCAGTGCAGATGTTACAGAGTCAACCGTTCTGCCTCCTGTTCATGCAGACACCTGTTTGAGAGGGGAATCTGTATTGCTCAAACTAGCATAGTCTTCTGCTGAAATGAACATCAGGTTTTATTGACAGAAGAAGTAAATATTGACCAGCGGAAAGTTAAAGCCAATATTTACTCTGAGCTTCCTTAAATCTAAATGTTTACAGCAAGTGAAATGCAAAGCGCTGATACAAAAATTCCCATTTGTGATACTGCTTGGCCTGGGCGCAGTGGGGCTGATGTCCAGGCCCGTTAGTCTTGAAAGTATTTGCACACTGATTTCCAGATATTTCCAAAGAAGGCACTTTCTGTGTCCATGGGATGAGCATGATGCTAACCTGTATTAAAATAACATCTTAAAAGAGAGATGAAATCAGAGATGCAGAGAACTATCAAATTTCTATTGTTTGAGTCAGGAATTTGATCAATATATGAGATAAATTCTTTGTACATAAACTCATGAAGGAGAATAAATAGAAATGCATTCCCCCTCTAGTGCTTGGAAAGGAAAAGTAGACATCCCAGAGTTTCTGCTATTGGCCTCACTGTCCAAACGCAAGGTGTGCACAAGTGCTCGGGGTGCCTGGCTGGTCTCTCCAGCTACCCTCCATGTGTGTGATGGACCAGTCAGTGGCTTGTCCCACCTGCAGGCTTAAACAGCAGAATGGCCATGCTACAGCTGGTGGCCAGGGCCCATATTCTTAATGATATCTAGGTGCTTGGCTCCTTACGAAGTTTTTAGGAAGGTCCAAATCCACCTGAAGGTGGGTACATGGGGGCAGTTTGCCCAAGGTGACAAGTGGCAGGAATTTATTCTGTGCTGGGAAATTGGACTTGTTTTTTTTCCCACCTGACTGTCCAGCTCTGCCCTGCAGGAGCTGTGTGCACTCTTCTGCTGCTCTTGTCATACAGTGGGGTCTTACCTTTACACGTCTTCTCTTTGTATAAAACTGTGTTTCCTCAGTCCTCCACCTAAAGAAGGTGGAGATGGTTGAGAAAAGCATCTGTAAAGAAAGGTCCAGATATCTCACTGGACACCCAAAACCAGAGGTCTCTAACACCTGTATGCTGTCTACTGAGCAGGCATCAGGTTTTAGATACCAGTCCGGTCTCTAACACCATGACAATCAGGTAAAACAGGGTCATCCTTTTGTATAGATTTGTGAGCATGATTTTAGTCTGAAATCCAGATGAAGATGGAAATCTCAATCTCTTTCTCAGAATGCAGTGTTCTGACATACTGAGTCAGCTTTCCTGAAACACTGGAGTGGGGATGAGGAGACTGCATTCTGCAATGGGCAAAACTTTTGGGGCCTGATTTAGTCTTTTCAACTATTTGCATTCCACAAAAGTTGAGATGCTAGTGTTGAAATCCATATTTCTGTGTTCTCAAAATGGAATATATATACAGATCTTTTGTAGCAAACATTAATTGTGTCTATATATTCCTGCCATGGTTTGCGCTGTGTGCATGAGCATTTTCTTGGTGGCTGAGCAGAGCCAGTGCAGCAGGAAATATGCAACCAGTCAGTTCTATGGGATCTGCCCAGTTTTGTGCTTGGTCTCCCTCTGCTCAACACCAATACTTGTCAGGTTGCCAGTGAGAGTTACTCCTTGAACAGATTTCAGTAGTATATGGAGAAACATGCAGTGCAGCTGCACATTCAGGTTGGCTGTAGATGAGGTGTGCTGCTGTTCCCAAGCTCCTGAAGAGATTTCCCTGTAAGCTGTTGGTGTGCTCTAGGAGCAGATGGCTTCTCTCACTGGGCTCTGTTGCCAACTAGGATGCTGTTAGGAGGCTTGGTAAGAATTATAAGCTGTTTCCACTTCTTTAGGCCCTTTTCTGTTATTAGCCCTGCACAGGTGGAGTCCTCTGCGGTCTGAAAGTCTGTTATTTAGCAGCTCGTTTCATAGAGGAATGTGTTTCCCCAAGGGGGTGTCGGTGATTTGAGTGGTAGCCAGGCGAGCACAACCCAGCGCTCCACCCGGACACAAGTGACTGGATCTGTGATTACAGCCAGATTCCTCTTAGACCCCATCCTACTGCACTGTAAGTGCTCTTATTCTACCTGCCCTTGTAGAGGCGGCACCTCCACCCTTTGAAAGTCCCCAACCTCAACCTCCCTTGACCCTTCAACTTCCCTTTAAACCCCTTGTTTCTTTTTGGCTCCCAGTATTTTCCACAGAGTCATGTTAGTCTAACAAGCCTCCCCTCCTGCTGCTATTTACGGCCACAATGTTTTGATTTCCTTGTCGCAGATGTTCTTTTTAACGGATATTTACAGTTGAAAGGAATGGGGATCCAGCTGTGCTGATGGGACAGAAATAGAGCCATGTTATCACTCCTGCATCCAGGCATGAAATGCACAACCAAACTTGCAGAGAAATAAATGTTTTTTAATGCAGACAAGTCATTCTGCTCAGGATTTGTGATGAGGACAAGGGCCTGATAGGGCCTCATGATTAAGACCCATGTCTATGGTCCTTGCTCAGTTTTTGGGAGTGTTAAAATGGAAAAACATTGGCAAAATATTTGTGGGTAAGAATTGTTCTGGTGGGAGCAAACACTAGTTCTCCATGATACTTTAACTAGTAGTTATTTCTAGGGTAGGGAGTAAGAAGATACTTGGAACTCCAGCTCCAGCTGTTAGCAAGAAACTAAAAACTTACACTACTCACTGAGATCAGAGACAGGCTCCAACCCTGTTCAGGTGGGTCCAGAGCCCTGTGTATCAGAGGTGGCTGGAGGGTGAGTCACCCAGGGCCTTTTAACCCTGGTCTTTATTTTCTGAGGTAGAGATGAGCTGGGAAGCAGGGCTGTGACTACTCCTGCATTGAGCAGGAGGCAGCTGCAGGCTCCTTGCTGCTGCATTGAGCCTCCGTAGCCTGGCCAGGACTTGTAGCCTTGGGTCTGAGTTTCCAGGCAGCAACACAACCTCCTTGGCCATTCTTTGCCATCTGACAGCTAAGAAGCAAAGCAAAGCTCTAGATTTTGAATGACTTTGGATAGATGCCATCAGAAGAGGTGCAAGGCTCATCGGGTGCTCAATGTGTTGTCCTCCTGTTTCTGCAAGGCCTTTGGAGAGCAGCGCAAGCATCAGCCAACCCAGGAGCTGCTGCTGCCCCAGCCCTGCCAAAGGCTGCATGTGGCTTGTGAGCATCAAGAAGTGATCTCAGTGCCTCAGCCATGGGAATCTTCCAGCATCATTTAAAATTGACTCCTTCCAGCTGGCCTGTCAATAGCTAATGGTACTTAATTGGAGGAACAGCTTTTACAGGACCTGGCAGAGCACCCATGACTCCTGACCTCTGTCCAATGTTGCCCCTTCACAAAGCAGTGCTGCTCCTTCCATTTGCAGAGTTGCTGCATGATGGAAAAACATTAATGGCTTGGGGAAAAGCAAACACAGCCAGTTTCTTTTCCAGCCTGGTACCCTGCCTCATAATAGCCAACAGCACATGCTTAGGGAGCAAGACAAAGAAAAATTTCAAGAGCAGAACAATAATTCCTTGGCTAGGGACATTTCACAGGAGCTGCACTGTGAAGGTGCCATGGAAGGAGGCTGAAGAAGAGGCTGGACTAGTTCCCAGCACACAACCTCACATCCTCAATCAGTAACTAAGACAATGAAGGCTAATGACAGAAGCTCAATGACCTGGCCTCAGACATGCTGTTCTGGAGGGCATGAGGCCCTCCTACCCCACACCATCCTACAATACCCCATCATTCTCACTCTTTTTTGCTTTGTGTAGTCTTCAGTGACTTTTTGGAGATCCTTCTGTGTCCTGTACTGCAGTAAGAATTGAGCTGATGCTCAACAAATTCTCAAATTCATGTAAAAATCTTTAACTGGTTGTATATAAAGCAGGTTTCCTCCCTGAAGAGCTGTTGGCTAGTGATGTTACAGCAAGTTCTCAAACAGCAGAGGGGTCTGGGGAAAGAAAACAGTCATGGGGCTACTGTAACACTGTCTGGGCTTGGTGAGATCGTTCTTCTGTGATGGGAATAGGACAGCATCACTCCAGATCTGAACTCTCTGGAAGGAAAGGGCATCAGTACAAGGGACTGCAGGGTATGATCCACTGCTCTCTTTCTCTCAGTCCCGCTCAGGGACACTGTCCTGGACATCTCTTACAAGGGAAGGGACTGGATCAAATGTTAAAGACTACCAAGAAAAAGTTGGAGAGAAATGATCCCATCCTGTTCCAGTGCTCAGTTTTTGCAATGTAAAAGGAGATTGCTTTTTGCACAAAATAAACACGTTCTTGTCTTTTTCTCCTCAGGAATGTATTCCACTTCAAATTAAGAGTATTAATAGAGCCAGAAAAAACTTCATGTCGTAATAAAAACAGTCTGATACTAGCTATGCTCCCTCTGGGGCCCCTGTGAAAATTCTCCCCCTCCTTCATTACTGATTTAAGAAAAAGTTGTATTAACTCAGTACTTTTCTTTTGGAAAACTATTTCTGGAATGCCTCTTGTTCCAATGGATTACATAAAGTGACTCCAGCGGCTTTGTGGAGATTTAATTGCTCAGCTGGAAAAGACCCCTTAGATCATAGAGACGATCATCTGCCAAAGCAAACCTTTTGCCCACAACTACAGGTCCCAGATACTTTTAGGACAGGCTCTGGTATATTCACCTTGGCTTTCTACTTCTCCTTGTTGCCTCTACCCAACCCATTTCCTTCCTTATGCACTGTTGTTGGCTTTCTCTTCTTTTCATTCCTTCTTACCAGGAGCTTCTGGCACATCCCACCTGGACATGCATGCTACCTCTGCAGGCAATGTGTCCCTTCCTGCCCTGCTGGCTTTCATTGTATCTGAGTGTTTGGTTACCTCTCTAGTAGAGCTGCATATGCCAGTCAGGATAGCTCCCCACTGCTACACGTCAAAAGAGAAGAAAAATGTACTTATTGGTGCATTTTACTTATATTGGACATTTTTGAATCTCAAAAGGGTTTCAAGCAGGCTTTGATACAAGCAATTTGGCACATGCCCTGATTGTCCAGCAGGAGAAAGAATAAACACTTCGGGTGATTTCTAAACATCTTCCCACCATCCTGCCTGCTCTCTCCTGCTGCATTGAACCATTAGGAGATGACAAGGCACATTTTAGGGTGAGGCCCAGAAAACATTCAGTTTCCTAAAGGATTTTTCAGACTGGGGCTGAGGAGGTTTTCAAATTTCTAATTTAAAAAGAAAAGAGCTCTCATCAGTGTGCTTTGTGGAAGCAGGAGTTCAGCTGTCTGGGGTGGAATTCATCTTGCCTAAAAACCATGCTCTGCACATCTCGTAATACCTTATTTTCCACCATCTCCTTAAAAACCTGACTGCAGCCCTCCCAGGCCCTGGATGTGTCCCCAGGTCTCTTGGCAGCATCTCCAACTTTCTCCCTGGGCCTTGCCTACCTTCACGTGATGTTTGGCAGGAACCAGAGATGGGAACCAGGCATGCACTGCCACCACATGTGCCTGATGCTGGGCATCCCTGCCATCTCTTTGGTTGGGGGATCAGTTTGGATTTACTTCCTCCAGCAGTTGCTAATTGTCATAAAGACTGACCAAACCCAGAGACTCTGAGTTCATTTTCTCCCATCGTATCCAGTTGAAATTGCCAGTGGATTTGAAGCAAGTATTTAGGGAGGACTGACAGCGAAGCAAGCACAAAATACAGACTGTGTGCTCTTTTAGCACTCATTTCTGCTGGAAACCACACTAATGTGGGTGTCCTTTCTTCGGACAGCTGGAGACGGTTCTGGGGCAAACAGTCAGGGTGGTGAGATATGGAGGGAGACAGCAAAGTGGCATCATCCAGACAACTTCTCTGCTGGTATTTCCCTCATGCTGTAAGAATTGCAGTCTGTGCAATGAACATGACAAGCTGTATATGGCATACACTGGTGGAAATACAGTCTACTGAAGTGTAGCTCTTCCCTCTTGTGCATGTGAATTGTCACATACTTTAATCGCATGATCATGTATTTTGATTTCTACTGGCTAATTGCTTCTTAACATTGTTATTCACAGAGAGTTTCTCTCCTTTGTTCTTATTTCAGTGAAAATGAGACAAGAAAATGTCAAGAGATACCAAAACAAAAGCAAACCTCCTGTAAATGAAGCATTTAGGTGGCATAGCTGACAGAAAAAAGATGGGGAATGTGCCATTATGGATTTAGTGTTGCTGTGAAATCACCTTCATTTCAGGTTGTAGTTCGTGTACTGTTTTCAGTTTGTTTGATTAATATTTTACAAATTCTGACAGAAAATGCATCCTGTAAAGTACAAAAAACAACATCCACTGTAATAAGCAGCCTCCTGAGCCTTCTCTTCTATGCTTTTACTGAAACTGAATAAAATAGCACTGCCTAAACATCAAGAGGGCTCTTTTTTTTTTCTTTTTCTTTTTCTTTTCTTTTTCCCGGGGAAGTTATATATGGGAGAGAGTTATTTCTGAATCACTGTTGTTAGTTTTATTCATAAAGGCTTAGGCTTAGGCTTGGAATGGAAAATAGATTTAAATGATCAGATATTTCCCCTGACTTGCTTTGAATGGCTGGAAACCTGGGAAAGTGTCAACACATTATAAACAAAACCACGCTTCACTTACACTTTGCGTGCCTCATGTAACAAAAATATGGATTGCAACCAAAACATCATCTGTATTTGTGATCTTACATCCAGCATCACTCCAAACTGCTTTTGGCCTAGAGGCATCAGGGATTTTATATCTCTGCACTAAGAGCCAGCAGCTCCTGGTTTTGAGCCATTTGCTTTAAGTGTGCATAAAATTGTTTCTTCAGTTTGGAGATCTCTCTTGGTTTCCACAGGTTTCCACCATGCACGTGGTGGGATCATCTTCTGGTTGGGGACCCTCTGAGGAGCGTTGCCCATGGGTGATGAGGTGGGGAGTGGAAGAGGGCTCCTTCCAGGAGCCCCTACCCTCGGCCAGGAGCTGGTATGGAGATGAAGGAGATCTTCTGGTCCTTCTCCCGTCTAGTGTTCTGCCACCCTTGGAGTTGGCATTGTGTGGGCAAGGGGCACCCCAGCTGGGTTAATGCTGCTGATGGGGTAGGGGAGCAGCATCCCCCTGTGTGAGCACGTGGATTTGGGCACTCCCATGCCACAGACAGAACAGCAGGAGCTGGCAGACGGGCAGGGCTCTCCCACCGTCACAGTGAGCACAGAAACAGCGGCACCAGCTGGAAATGCAGCTGCAGAGAGTATGCAAATTCTCATATCTCCTCTGATCAGGAATCGTGGTGTTTGTACCAAAAAACAATCCTAATTTCAATTAGATTCAGGCTCAACTTCTACATCAGCTGGTTCCAGCAGGGTGGAACAGCGGAGGTGGCCAGGCCACCAGCTAGGATGTTGTACAGGCACTTCTGAATACATATTATTGCATTTTATTGTTCTTTATATGTTTTTATACATATATATTATATGATAGTGTATTATTTTGGCCAGAGAATGGTGTGGAGGAAGACTGTCACTTGTCTTGTTCTTCAACACCAGAAGGAACAAGCTCAAACCTCTTGAAGTGCGTGGTTGTTCCCAGGTAAGCTGGTCCAACAGAAATGGGACAGAGGTCAAAAAATTGGTCAAACCCAATTATCTTGGCTTTTCATGGTGGCTTTTCCTCTCTTCCCAAATGCCACTGTGAGTTTGGGAGCACGAGAGAGTCAGAACAACCACAGGAGCAGGCCAGGTCCAGCAGGGCAGGCTTTTCCTCTCCCATCAGCTCCAGGAACCAAATCCCAGCTCTGTCCCCAGACAGCTCACTTCTCCCAACACACATGCCTTGCTGCTCCCCCAAAACCGGCTGCTGGCAGCAATACACAGTGATCCCCACATGGTCAGACCCACAAAGCTGCTATTTATGTAGTGGAAGATCCCACCTGCTGATTTACCCCCGTCTTCAAGCAGAAAAATCTTTGGTACACTAAGTGAATCTGGTTTTGGAGCTTTTTATAGCCGCTGCAGCTATTGGCTGTTTGAAGGTTCATGTCGGCCCTGTAACAGTTAACAGTCTTGGCCAACCTCTGTATGGGGATGTGTCCAAATCCACCAGCAAAACCTCTCCCATTGCCAAAAAAGGTCCCTCTCACCTGCACCCCTCCCTGGCTCATCTGGGCACCCCGTTCCTGCAGTCAGCCATCAGGGGGGCTCAGCAGGATGGGAACAAGCACCGTGGGCTGGGAGTACCAGTGTGGCCAGGAGTATACGTTAGATATGTGTCATTTCTTACATTGATTTTCTGCCAGTTTTGCTGGGATGGAAACTATGACCCTCCTTCGAAGTCCTCCTGGCTCCCATTTTATTGAATTACGGTTTACCCAAGAGATACCAATATCACAGATGTCACAGCCTCCCATTGGGATCTTATCCATGGCCTTTCCACTGTTTGTTTGCACGATGCCACAGTTTGAAAGAAAAAAAACCCTCTCTTTTCTCTCATTCCCACCAGCCCCCAGCAGCCTGGGCGGGTGTACGTCTGCAGCGCAGCCCCCAGCAGCTGTGATGGGTTAGTGTCTGCTTTTGGGTGCTGCTGGTCCTCACCCACATGGGAGCCACCAGGGTGGGATGTGATAGACAACAAGAGACTTGGAGACTCACAAGCACGTTTTAGCTCCGTGTCCTTTCAGGATAATGGCTGGGAAGAGACTGACAAATCCTACTGAATAAAAGAAAAAATTGAATTTTCATTTGCTGGTGACCTGATTTTTTTGAGGAAAAATATGACATTCAGCAATTTATTGAAATAATTTTCTTCACTGCAGGTATACTTTTTTTGGCTCACTCTTGTTTCCCATTAGGAAGGAGTGTGTAGAATGCCACCCACAGACACCATGGGGTAGTATTTAATGCAGCTATGCTGATGTTCGCAGTCATGATGGGGGGACCGCTTTCTAGTGTGTTGTGGTTTCTAATGAGAGCTTCGTTTTCCCACTTTTGCAAAAGTCTGCTCTTCAGCTCTTCATTCTCATTTTCCAGTGCTTGGGTGTGGGAGCAAGCTGAGGCCTTTCAATGCGCAGATGCACATGTGTTCACCAGGTCTCTCGAGCAGAGCTGGAGCTTGTGGCAGCCTGGGCAGGATGGGGGAGGGGGCTGGGGGTGTCCCTGCCACCCTGCACAGGCTCCGCAGCTCCCCGCTGCCCCAGCCCCTCTCCCGAAGGTCCCTGCGGAGCCCAGCAGGGATGGCACCGCTGCCACGTGCCACCAAGGGCTTGGCTGCCAGCTGGGCACAGGAGCTAACAGATGTGTCGAGTGGGAGGAAAAGGTGGTTCCTTACTGTGGAATGTCACTTATTTCCCTGCTTGCTTCATTTGAGCTTAGGAATCTCAGACGGACAGATATTACTCCTGATATCCCTCAGCTCCTCTCAAGCCTCCTGTTTTCAGCACAGGATGCTTTGTCCTGGCTGCAGCTGCCCTCTCTTTTCTTTTTCTTTTCTTTTCTTTTCTTTTCTTTTCTTTTCTTTTCTTTTCTTTTCTTTTCTTTTCTTTTCTTTTCTTTTCTTTTCTTTTCTTTTCTTTCCTTTTCTTTCCTTTCCTTTCCTTTCCTTTCCTTTCCTTTCCTTTCCTTTCCTTTCCTTTCCTTTCCTTTCCTTTCCTTTCCTTTCCTTTCCTTTCCTTTCCTTTCCTTTCCTTTCCTTTCCTTTCCTTTCCTTTCCTTTCCTGAGTGCTGCTGCTCATCCTTTCAGTGCAAACGGGAGCCATGCAGTCCAGCAGTTCATGATCTGGGGCAGCACAGGGCTATGGATCAAGTAGGATGAGCTCTGCAGAGCCAGCCTGGGACATGTGCAGGGGTTTCACGGGACCTGTGCAGAGACAGCTGGACTTAATGGATTACAAATGCTGGGCCCTGTTTTTGACACTGGGTCCCTGATGGGGTCATGGCCCACCTTGGGGTCATTATAACTGGGGGCTTTTGGAGCCTGAAGGAGAGCTCATAAGAGCTTAAGTGAGCTTTGAGGGAGGGCTTGGGAATAGAGGCATGCCATTCACTGGCTGCTTTTATGTTTGTTGTGTAGGTTCATAGTAGAAGATACTGTTGTCCTTGTTGTCACAAGGGGGTTCTGCCCTGCAGGTCAAGAGGAGGGAGAGTCAGTGTGGCCAGAGACAGCAACACCTGCACGACTCCAGTATGATGGAGGGACACAGTGCTCAAACTGGTGTTTATAAAGATAAAAGACATCTGCTGTGAAGGAAAAGAAAAGATGCTTGGCAAGACTCTTGTTATGAAGGCTGGACTTCAAGGGTGCTGTGTGGAGCTGCAAAGGGTACTGGTACCCACTGCGCCAACCTTGACATGATTGAAAATCACAACACGTTCTCCCAGATCATAAATTTGGCTTTAATATGGTGTCACCTCTTGAGAGAAGAAATCCTGTTTTTTTCTTCACCTTCCACTTTCTGTGTTTTCAGGTTCCTGCTTACATCATATTTTCTGTGAAAGGTTCTTTCTCTATTATGAGAATATTTTTGTTAGCAAAAATGAGGAATCTTATGTAATTCTTGTGACTCTTGGAGGATGGGATGTAAGCAAAAGTTCAAACATTACAGGAAAACATAAGCCTTGGCAACAACCTTTACTTTTGGAAGATTTCCAGCTTCCAGCATTTCGGATGCTTCTGTAACAAATGAGTCTAAGTAGGAAAAGCTGGTCCACGTCCATTTGCTCGTTTTGTGTTTTGTTCTCTCCTGTGGAATCGCTCAGACAAAGCCCTTCTCCTGCTAAAGCTGCACTTGTGGAAACACTTGACAAAACCATTCAAGGCTTTCTTGACATTGCTACCCCAAAAGGCATCAAAATCTCATCTGATTGATGCTTTGCTGTAGTCTTGGAACAGGAGCTGTGCATGTGGCCAATGTCTCTGTCTGTCTCGTCATTATACCTGATCATCAATTGACTCCATTTCAGAGAATATCGTGCCAAACGGCTCCCTCCTCCCACTGCTTCCTTCCTTCTCCCCCATGGACAGCAGAGCATCCCCAGCCTCCATCTTCCCTCCTGCCCGGATGGAGGCCACCCAGCATGCTGGCATTGGTGGGGCAGGAAGCCCAGCACCACGTGTTGGGTAGGGCTGGGCACTAACAGCAAGGAACAAAGCAACTCTTGTGGCTATCCAGAAATCAGCTGAAATATCAACTGACGCTAATGTTGTCTGGCAGTAATTCATGACTGGGATCTCCTAGAGCCATGGGGTATCCCCTCCCTGACCTTTCTGCAGCTGTTGGGTACATTTCATTATGCCTCGATTGGAATAGTTGGGCCATCCCTGGCACCTGTCCTTCAACGTGCCGATGTTGTTGACAGTGCTGGCTAGGAAGGACCTGCTGGTGCAACCAGAGAAGGGTGCCCACTGGGCCCATCTGTCAGCACATTGCTGGTGGAAGGCTGCTGGCCTCCTGCAGCTCTCCATGGCAGCTGGTCAGTCTGCAGTAAGGAGGGCAGAAGGACCAAAAAATGCAGGGGAGGAGGGGACAGGTGTGGTTATGGCCAAACTCCAAGAGGAAGAGTAGGCAGGAGCTGCTGAAGATGCTGTTGGGCCCTATG
Source organism: Chauna torquata (assembly GCA_013399475.1). Classification (NCBI taxonomy): domain Eukaryota; kingdom Metazoa; phylum Chordata; class Aves; order Anseriformes; family Anhimidae; genus Chauna; species Chauna torquata. Next base: position 38,240 of record VXAL01000657.1, on the reverse strand, counting down.
GACATGTCTAGAGGCTGAGCGGGGGCTGCTGAGCTCAGAGGAGGATGGGCTGGAGAAGTGACCTCCTCATGCTGTCACCACTCACCATCAGAGGAAATGAGCCTTTAGGAACACGTTTCTAGGTGAGAGAAAAAATCTGGGACATGAGTGGTTTGTAAGCTGATTTGGTAGACAGCTCAGTGCTTTTTGAACATACTCTGAAATCCGGGAGTAAATCCGCCAGGATTTGGATGATGGTGCTCTGTCACTGCAACACAGCTCCTGTCTTGCAGACATGGCACTGGGAAGCTCCTTGTCCCTTGTGTATTTGCTCCAGAAAATCACAGCACTACTGAGCAAGCAAGGGTGGCAAGTACCTTGGGAGGGCTTCAGTCCTGGCCTGGCTGGAGCAGGGCAACTTCAAGGATCATAACACAGCAACCTCCCACAGACCTTTCCCCTGCCAAGCCTTGGGATCGGGTCACCTTTGTGCTAACATTTGGGTCCTGGTCCCGCTGAGCTCCCACTATGGAGGTGCTTCAGCACTCCATGTGACTAGGTCTTGCCACCCATGCCTGGCTTTGGCACGTCTCTTGGCCTGCAGGATGCACCTGGCAAATTCTTTTCCACTCATTATTCTGCCTTTGTAGCTGCACAGCAGCTTGTGAAAGATATGAAATCCTAATGGCGTTTTCTTGCTGGCTGAGGGATTCTTGGCCAGTGACACCCCCCATCCGCTGCCCAGCACAATATGGGGAAGGGCGACAGGTAGTTGCATCAACCTGAATAGCTGAGCAGCAGGAAGCAACAACAAGGGGACTTTCAGGCTGCAATGCCAGGAAATGGGGCTTCCCGCTACCTGACTCATGACTTCCACCAGCCACTTCGTATTGCCCAAAGCCCACGCTGCCTCTTCCACTGCCCCCAGGCTTCAGCATCCCCCTCCCAGCTCCACTGCAGCTCTTCCTTACTCAACCCTCACCTCTCTCCTGAGCTTCCTGCAAGCTGCTTCGTGTGGCCAGAAACTTTAAGTATTTCTTATTGTTTCCATTGCCCTGTGCTCAGGGGCAAGGGCCAGCAATGCCCATGTTGGTTTTGAAAATTTATAGGGCTGCTCTCCCCTGCTCCCTCTGCTCTGTACAGGATTTTCAGATGGGAACCTCTCATAACCATCTGCAGATTAGGCAGGTGGATCTTTTTCTGAAGGCATCTGAGCCTCTTGGGGGCGTCCCTTTACCACTGTGACAGGATTTAAGCAGTCTAAACACTTTTGTGAACAGTGGTTGGGAGAGGCTGCACTGATTGTTCTTCAGTTTGAGTGTTGACCTCAGGGTGGTCATTAATGCGGTATAATTTGTGTTTTGATGGCTTTTTAAGATACCTGCTGCAGCTCCCACGGACCTCCTGCTACATGTGGATTCTCACAGTCAGGACAACTTGGATTTCCTCCATGAAACACTTTCATTTTTCTTGCTTTATGCAGTTGAGTTACGCTTGGTTCATCCTGCGCTGTTGAAACACACAGTCCTGCTGAGCTGGGTTTCCATCTGTGTAGCCAGAATCCCAGTGTTGCACAGGGAGCTTGTGGGACACAGTGGGTACACAGCCCGCCCCTTCCAGCCTTGAGATCCTGGACGTTTTTAGCTCAGCTTTAGTTGTGAGCTGGGAATGCAGTGCAAGAGGTGAACTGAAGGTGAGCAAGTGAAATCCCAAATGCCTGTGAGCAATCCTTGGTGTGCAGAGAAATGTGAAACCTTTCCAGCTGAACTGGTTCTGTGAGGACATTGTGCTCAGGAGCCACATACCAAGAAAATGAAGATGAAAACCCTATGGGCACTGCAGAGTTGTTGGGCAACTATTTTCCTATCTACAGCTCACAAATCTTTTCCCTTCTCCATTTGATCCTCAATCTGAATCAACCCTGAAGTCAGGCTTGTTTTTTTTCTGCAGGTTCACTTCCACCCCACCATGGGCACAGTTTTGCTCTAGCCTTGGATGCCTGCTATAGGAGATTGCAGACTGGGAGACAACCTGTTCCCAGTCACTCCTACATGATTTTAAAGCCTCAGGCATTTGATACAAGCCTCTGAATAAGCACCTCAATTCCTAAACACCTGTGTGAACCCAAATCTTCCTGTCATCTGAATCCTCACTCCAAATGCAACCATGAGGGTCTCACTCGCAGAGGGTCGGGAGAAGTGTGGGGATGGTGCTTGTGTCTGGCAATGCTCTGCAGCAGGACTGCTTACAAGTTGCACCCTGCTGACATCTGTCCTTGGGTCCTTCTCCTGGGCCACTTACTCCTGGCATTTCCTGAGTTTCAGGCTGCTTTAATGCTGAACTGTGGGTCTGTCTGCAGATGGGACCACTGGTGGCTGTCCAGGTGAGAAATAACCAGGATTTTCTTGACCTAAGCCTAACATGTGGAACCAGTGGGGGATGCTAGCTGAGTGGCATTTGGCCCTTGACTGTTTGCCCCTGCTTTGCTTTGTGCAAGTGCATCCTGGACCCAAAACCATGCTGTTGATTGTTTTGCATTTGACACTGTCATCTTCCCCCATGAGATCCGAAGAAGATCTTGTTTGTATTCTAGGTGGGGAGCAGTGTAAAGTTAGTACTTTCCTTCCTTTAAATGAGTCACTACTTCAGTGTTTGATTAATTCTCTGCTTCTGAAACTCTGAAGAAACTGAATGGTTATAAGCCCTAGAGGAAAGCTATGGTACAAAAGAAAATAGAAGCTGTAGAACAGTGTAGCTTAAATTTGTGGGGCCAGAAGGAAAGGACATAAACCATTTGTTACCATCAGAATATATAACTTCAGAGCTCACTCCGCTCACCTTGCAGTAAGGGCCTACCTTTGTCACAGTGCCTGCGGAAAGGTGATAGAGACTGTTCAGCAAGGCAGGCGGAGTTCTGCCTGAACCGTACTAGCAATGCTTCTGTGGGAACATCCTCCCACTTGATTGCAAGTTTGGAGTTACAACGCCAGCATTGTATCTAGTGGCGTACGGCACCGATGGACCTATGAGGCACGGCAATATCCAGCACGGAAGAAGAAGTTACTTGAATCAGAGATGATTCCAGCACAGAGGAGACTCTGGACAACATCCAGGCTCTGGACTAGGTCCGGGGGCGGGCTCAGGACTGCAAGGCGGATAAAATTTACCTTGGGGTAAAGACTCAGAATGTACATTATTTATAACTGGAAAAGCAGATCTCCAGCTGAGGGAAATGGCTGGAGCGTCTCAAGTTGTGATGGTGTGCGCCAGCTGAGGCTCTGCCCTGAGGCTATAAAAGGTGTTGAAACGGAGCCAAGGCTGCATTTTGGCCATCTGGTTGGCTGGGACCGGGGGGCTGAATTTGCCATTAGTGTTTTGTGAAATATAAAACAAGAGTTGAGGTTGTCTCTGGACTTCATTAACACATTGAAATGCCAGGGGGAATATCACTTTTGACTATGGGGCCAGCACAACTCAGCAGAGAATCTAACATTTCAGTTCTCACTCAGAAAAACCCAACAGCTTTGTTTCAGCTCTGACTGCTCATTCCAAAATCAACAGAGACAATTAGTTATTGTGAAAAAAGTTCATTGCCAATTAAATCATCTGAAAAGGTTCATTCTGTTCTCTTTGGGGATATTCATCCTCTTTGGTTTGTGCTCAGTCTATGAATTTCATGGCAGAAAACTAACGCCTTGGAACTAATCCTCACTGTCTCAACCCCTCACATTCACATGTTCTAGATATGTGATGAGCTTCTCCTGGTCTCAGCCTTGACATGAACTTCTCCTGGTCTGATCCCTGAAAAGAACATGGGATGGATCCTTAGCTGATGTTATCAGTGGAGCATCAATGCCAATACAATTATTGTGCTTTCAACCAGCATCGACACAGCTGCAAACAGTCATTAGTGTTTGAATCAGAAATTTCTTGCATGGTTCCCAGGAAAATTACCTTTACAAACAAAAACAGAGTAACTCCTAGAACATGGTTTTCTTCAAAAGTGAATGTGCCACACCCTGGAAGCATTCAGATGGACGTCCATGTGATGTATAGCGTCTGCTGAAATTGCTCTTTTGGTTTCCAGCCAGAAAGAACCAAATATAGAGAGCAGCTTATTTGTGTTCCGCTCCATGAAAGCATTCTCTGCACTCCAGTGTATGCTGAGCTACTCAGTACTGTGCTGTTCTTCTGCAAATTGGATCCTACTGCTCCCACCGCTTCAGTGGGGGAAGGAATGAAACAAGGTAAAATAAAAGCAAATGTGCATCTCAAGCAGCTTTGCCTTCCTGAGAAAGGAAACATAAGGCTCACTCCAGAAAGAAAGAAAACACCAGGCTCCTTAATTGTGCTATGGACTTCACCATTCAGGTTTGGTGCTGGTGATGAGCTCAGAATTACAGCTGTGGGTGTATAGGAAACCCAAAAGTCTGGCTGGAGACTTAGACTCATAATCCCTGTCCGGTCTCCACAAATTCTTGAAACGCTTCGGCTACAACAGCTGAATAAACAAAACAAAATACAATTCACCTCCATCCTGAGCGGAAGTAGGACAATTTCTTGGCAATTTGAGATCCTTTTTTAAAACTGATAATAAAAAGAAGCAAACAGCCCAACTGTGAAGGAAAGCTGCATGAAGGGTTTAGCATAGACCCATCACCTGCATAACTGAGTCTTAGACTTCAGGAAAAAGTAATCTCTGTAAGTTTGTTTGCTGAATGTTTTTAAGAGATCCTGGTGTATCTTTGCTGGAAGCGCGATACCCAGGCACTATTCTAGAAAGTCCAAGTGCTGCCCTCTAATGGTAAGGGAGCGAGCCCCAGAGCTGATGATGCAAGAGAGGCCAGATCATATTGTGTTAGACTTTTCAAGACAGCAGGTTTGATACTGGTGATAATGCTCCATCTCTTCTGTCTCTGTGGCTATCTTGAAAGGCACTGCTGGGCACTATAGCCAAGCAGGGACAAGACTTCTGGAGCAGGGCAGTCCTGCAAGGCTTTCCCAGGACCTGCTTGCCCTCCATGGAGGACTAATGCCTCCTGGTGGTCCCAGACACATCTCACTGATGGCACAGAAGTGGTCCTGTGCACCTTCCAATGCCAGCAAGATCTTCAGGCTGCTGGGATGCCTAGGGAAGGCCTGGCTGGCACCAGGAACATCCCATAACTGCAACTGTCGTGGAGATGCTCTGGAGTCAAAGTACGAAGGCAAAAGTCAAAGACCAGGAAATGAGGAAAGGGTAAAGGCAGAGGGGTGGCACAGGGCCAACGACTGACCACGGAGGAGCAGCAAAGCTGGAACCTGTCAGAGACCTACTAAAAGCTTCAACCGTGAAGAAAATCCAGACACAGCTGCGGGCTGCTTTTAACCAGGTAAGAAGAGGACAACCACAGAAGTGTGAACCTGAAGCCTGATTAACAATATCTCACGGCTCACTGCTTAATGAGGCCTCACTCAGTCTGGGACCGAGCAAGGCTATGGCTGTGGATTCAGGACTCAGCTCTCCCAGCTGGGTTTCCCTCCACAAAAGGAAGAGGCTGTGATAAGTCTGAGTCCAGACAGACAGACAGACAACAGACAGAAAGACTGATGTTCCCCCAGCAGCACTGAAGGGAGTACGGGCCACCAGCGATTTCACCTGGAGAAAAAAGAAAAATTATTCTTCAGATTTAAAATACTGTAGAAAATGAAGAAAGCCTGAAGATTTTCTTCTAGAGGAAAAATGTTGCAGTTCTGCACTACAGGCCGCAGTGGCAATAGAAATGTGGTGGTAGCTATGACAGTATGGAGCTCTATGTGAGGAAAAGGTTGCAGAGTATTTCATCGGGCCAGTTGTAGCAATTCCAACAAAACTGAATAACTGGCCTAGCAAACATAGTTAGATTGTCAAATCTGGTGAGAGACAGCACAGCCAGTGCCATCTGCAGAATTTGCCCTTCTGCTCTTTGCAATGTGCCATTGCCAGAGACTGTAGTCAGAGGACTGAGCTGCTGTGCTAGCAATGGGCAAGGCTGTACTGCATCAAGATGATTTTACTCCGTTCCTATTCTGTCATAAGAAGTTTTAAGGTTAGCCAGGTTCAACTGAGCCAGACGATTGAAAAGAACTGAAGGAAAACAAAAAGAAATTCTAAACTGTCATCAAAAACCTATTAAAGTCCCTATCATTTACTCTGAACACATGAAATGGTCTTTATTACACTCATTCTTCTGAGCACAAAAGCTACTTTCAATAACACAGATAGGGAAAAATCATTACAAACTTGCAAGAATCAAGGAGCATCTTGCAGAATCCCTTTGTCATGAAACAAATTATAAAAGACTATAAATAGATGACCATTATTAGAGCAACTGAGCTCTCTAACTAGGCTCGCTGCGCAGGGAACGAACTGTTTCCCTAACAAGCAGGGGGAGGTGAGGCAATCGACAGGGACATCACAAGCTCCCTGGGGTGGAGGGGAAGACAGGCTTAAAGTCATTACCCCCTGCTTCTGGAAGCGGCAGAAGCATTTGGAGAAACAGGTTGTTGATATACGGACACATGGACACACACACATGCACTCACACAACAGGGCATGCTGCTGGATTTAAACAAGGTCATATCACCTATGAGCGGGGTACAGAACAGGAGCTGTTGGCTCATGGAATCTAGCTGTGTTATTCGGCTCCTCCGTGACCTGCTGGTGCTCCTTTTGACCTCTCGTGGGGTTTGTTCCTCCTACTGCTGAGGCTGTTTGAAAATATTACTCCTCTGCTTGCTAGAAACGTCCTTTTGGATTCCAGCCTAATATATTCATTCATGCCAATGTTGTTATTTAGTTTAAATAGTTCTTGCTCCTTCTAGTTGTTTACACCTGTGGTATTTATATGAGCTAGTCATGTCCGCCTTCAGCCTTCCTGTTGTGAGACGAAACACAACAAACTCCTTAAAACTCCTCACCTAAGGCAGACCCTCCATTCCTCTGCTGTATCCTCACAGTAGACTGCTGGTCCTGTCCTGGGTCTGCCTTTAAGTACTTATTTGCACAGCAAGGTGCCTGGGTGGAAGCAGATGTGGTTGGCTTTCTATAGTTTGGCTAAATTTGCTGTAACTACAACACTCATATTTTTTCCCAGGTCTTTCATGGAGGTATCAAGTACTGTAATGAGAGAGTTTGCTGGGATGATGAACACAAGGTAACTTCATATTCAAACTGCACCAATTGGGTCAATGGTATCTCACCAGTAGAGTCCCGAAGAATAGTAATGACACAATTAAATACCGCGGGACCTGCTGTTTAGAAGACAAGATCTCCTAGTCTGTTTTGTTTGATAGATATGGAAATCGTGAGGGTGAGCACCACTATCAGTAAGGGACTGGAATGCTGCAGCATTTCCAGAAGAAGGTTTTCTTGCAAATCACTCTGAATGCTACAGAAGAGTCCTGAAAATCTGCACCATCAGTCTACAGCTTTGACTCAAGTTGTCAATGTTGTTACCTGGCCATGGGTGCTTTTGTCCCCATGTGGACTGTTGTTTCGGCATTTTCTCCTTGAAGCAGGGTGTTATCTTCTCTACTTATTCTTGCAGAGACACTGGTGATATGGTGATACTGGCCAGAAGCTGTTGATTATAAGCTGCTGTGCCTGGCTTCAGCATGGAGATGACGTCTTTCAGCTGCCAGGCCTCCTGTGCTTGTAAGAGGCTCATGTATTTGAAAAAAATGGGCAGTTGGTGATCAGTCATCAAGATATTCAAGATTTCTGGGAAGATGCCATCTAAGTATGCGGTGCTGGCAGGCTTGGGGAACACCAAAGTGATATTTACATCAGTTTTAATGCATGAACGCTTTGCATTCAGACTTTCTGGGCAGTCAGAAGCTCTCGCTGAAGCTGTTGAATTGTTGGACCTTATGGTAGTGCTTTGTTCAGGCCTTGGAGTTAAGGAGAAGCAGATGCTGATGGCACTGGCTCCAAGAGGTGACAGTCTCCCTGGGAGAAATTTTGCACCAAGCCTGGGGAGAAATTTCCAGTGGCTGGAAGTGGGTGGATGATGTCCAGGCTGTGCATAGATCTCCCTGTTGATCCTGTGGCCCTCACTGTTACTGGCATGGGTTGTACCAGCAGACAGGTGACATGTACCTTTGAAGAATGCCTCTGTCCTCCAGCCATGAGGGAAACTTCTCTGCATTTGAAAGAGATACCTTGGTGCATGGCTGCTGCAAAGAGTAGAAGAACCTGTCAGCATTTCTCATTCTTTTTCATTACATTTTTTTTACTAGCTATTTGGTGTGAATCATTTTTTGCTAGGGTTTGCATTTGATTTTCTCCAAAATGCTAGTTTGGCTTTCACAGACATGTCAGCAGAAGGACTGGGGGCCCAGCAGGTGTGTTTCCTCCCACTGAAAAGTCCATGGTGTACATATGTCCAGCTGAGCAAGATGCCCAACCCCTCCTTGCACAGTCACTGCATTTCCCTGTGCAATTTATCTGACTGTGTGTGGGTGTATAGTTCAGGGTCTGTGGGAAAGCTGGGGCAGCTCAGGGTTTTGGGACGGAGCGAGAAGTACTGCAGTGGTAGGCTAATGGCATAGGTTGGTGCAGCTAAGCTAGAGCCTTCGATAACCACAGTCATCCTTTCTCTAGGATGCAAGCACAATAATTCTTTTCTTTTCTTTTCTTTTCTTTTCTTTTCTTTTCTTTTCTTTTCTTTTCTTTTCTTTTCTTTTCTTTTCTTTTCTTTTCTTTTCTTTTCTTTTCTTTTCTTTTCTTTTCTTTCCTTTCCTTTCCTTTCCTTTCCTTTCCTTTCCTTTCCTTTCCTTTCCTTTCCTTTCCTTTCCTTTCCTTTGAAAGATTATTGTTAAAATCACAATATCTTTTTTCAAATAAGGGACTGACCACATTTATTATGGTAGAACTGGAAAACAGATATGGTGTTTTTATGGTGGTGATTTTTCCCCATCCTGAATTCTGCAGCTCTACTGATTTTATTAGTTATTTTTCCTCTGGGGTGAGGCTACAAGGCTGCCATTTGATATTCTTGTATGTCAGTTTTTAATCACCATTAGCCTAAATTGTATTTCTAAATCTAAAAACACTGTAAACAGGGGAACATTTTCATTGGCTCTTGCTCAAAGTTTACCTCTCTGGATTAAATGATTTATCAGTCATTTCCCATATGGCTTAAGAAATAGCTTAGTTGAGACATATGTGGCCTTCACTAGAATTTACCTAACTTCTGAACAGTTAGTGTAGTAAGTAAGAGGAATGGTAAGAAGGACATGGGATTTTACCTAGAAGAAAACTCAACACCAAGAACTCCTCAGAGGTAACAGGGAACTTTTCAGCCCTGAAGGGTAAACAAATAGAAATGGAAAGAGTAGCTGCGTATAACCAAGCAAGAGCAATAAGGGAAGGCTTTTTCCACCCCATATAGGCTGAAGTTCTGACTCTAGACCCTGTGTTTAGGCACACAGAGGCAGAAACATAGCCCTTCCTGTCCTTGGATTCAGGGAGGACAGTGGGCACCTCAATGATCCAGGCTCTGTGCCACAAAGTTCAACGTTGTTTATATTAAAATAATTTTTTTTTTTTGTCCAGCTTGATGCAACAATTGGATGGAGACCCAGGAATGAAAAACATGCCAGAGAAATGCAAAGCATCTTGGATGGTTTTTTTCTTTCTTTAAGTATAAACGATATTCTGAAGTTTTCAGGAAAATATGAAAAAAAGTTTTCTAGGATATACAGGAAGATGCCTTTAAATCTCTCTAAACAAAGCAATAAAAGACTGTCTAGGTCTGGATTAGGGCAGGTCATGAGTTTAAAGAGCAGAAGTTCTTCCTGAGTAAATCTGTAACGGCACCAGCCTTGTTATAGACAGCCTTGTGGCAGAGCCACACAACCTTTCCTGCATGTCTGAATGCATGTATTTCCATTTCACAGGCTGATGACGATGAAGAGCCAGTCTTCCTCCTTCCCACATTTACATGGACTTCAGAATTTTGGTCTAAAGGACTTTTCTCTCTTTGCTCTTCCTGCTAAGCTCTATCTTTGAAAAGCTTTGTTTTCAGCAGAAAAAGAGATGATGGATGATTGATGTGAAGGGATTTAGCTAGGACTGGTCCAAGGGCCACTGTTAAAAGCCATCTTCGCACCAGGCCCATTTTTAACAAGTAGCATTGGTACATTTGGTGTTATGCATTGCAACAGGTCTTCTGGAAGAGAGGGAGTTTTTTACATTAATATAAAGTACAGTGTAGATAAAGAATTCAGCAAAACATATCCTGAACATTTGTCATTTTTGCACAGATGAAAGACATTAATTTTTCAAAGGATCATTTCCATCATTATCAGGCTCAGCTAAGCTGAAACCTTGAGTCTGATCACAAAAATGAACTTGAACCACAAAGATCTTTTTGGATATTGCTCAGTGGTGTCATATAAAAGCAAAATAAAGAGATAAGCTGGAAAGAGGGGCAGGATAAACAGGCATATAGCCACAACAGTCCAGAGACAAATTCTTTTTTAGTAAAACACTGTCACATCTTTCCATTTTCCAGTATGCTGGGCTAAAATAAGAATAACTTGTACTAGTTTATTAAGCTGCAAACTAATGGGAACCCTGCTGACTTTTGTTTCTTTAGCCTTGCTGTGATATATACAGAGGGAAGTTAGGAAATTGCTGCAGGTCACTTCTCATGTGGAGAAAACGCATTGACCCACCAACACTGGAACATGCTTGCTGCTTTGGGAAAACAGAGCTGTACGGAAACACGATAAAGGGGAGCCACCAGGAGCCGTGTGCCTTGTGGCACCTTGTGTCCACCCCCAGAAGAAAAAAAATGTGTCAGACTGAGCCTCCTTTTTTCCGCACCCCTGGATGGAAAAGTCCCTTTTCAAATCGAGAAATGTCCTTTCAGTTCACTGGTTTGGATCATTTTGATGGAACAAAATAGGAAACATATCTGAAAATGAAGAAAAAACATTGGGAATGTGTAAGGGCAGAGTATGAAATCCCATGAATCTGAACTGCAATTCATTGAACTCAAGATGCAAAATAAGTTTTATTCCTAGTCTTTCCTTTTTCTTAAAAACAGGAACTTTCTAGCCCCCCCCTCCCCAAAAACCTCTGCAGAAGACCGATGTCACTCTTCCTCCAAAAACCATAGTTACTATTTCTCAGCCAGCTCTGTAATTACTGAGCTCTGGAAACATTCTTTGATTGTTGTGCTGAAGTATGAAGAGATGAACCAGATCTGACTGAGTAAGCAGCAGTCTGCTCAGATTCACTCATCAATGAGCTTTGCAATGTCTGTGGAATTCAGAAGGCTTTAAATCTCATTACTATTTTTTTTTCCTCTCTCCAGTTTCAGGAGAAGCATTTCAGTGTATTCATTCAAGGGTTTAACTCTGACCATTGCTATTTCTCTCTGCATCCTACTGCTTGTTATTTGGTGTAGGTGCTCTATGATGTTTGCATTTCACTTAAACTAGGATGGATGCTCACAAAAATGATGCAAGGATTGTTTTGCGAAAAAAACAAAGGATAAAGCTGCTGGTCTTTGCAAGAGGAACAGAGGTCCCCCAAGGCTCCAGTGAGATTTGAACTCACGACCCCTGGTTTACTAGACCAGTGCTCTAACCCCTGAGCTATGGAGCCTCTGGGCTTTATGGGCTTTTTCCATTGCAAACATTTCATATAATAATTTTCTCAGTTAATTCTGGAGTATGAACAAAATCTGCTTTTCTGGAAAGGGCTGTTCCAAGGATTCTCTCATCTCTTTTCAAATGGCTCCAGCAAGAATTAGAGTCACAAAACTAGCAAGGCACCAGGTCAACCCAAACTTGGATTTTACTCTTCTTCAGCTCGTTCCAGCAAGGACATCAAGAGCGATAGATGCCTCACTCCAACCAAATAGCTTGGGAAGTGTTTACTTTTGATTTATAAACAAGAGGCAGTGATATTTTCCCTCTTTGCAGTTGTTGCACTAATTTGTCAAACAGGGAAGTTAAGCTTCTAAAAATAACTCTTTGTGTCCCGCTGCTTCCTTTGGAAATTGGGTCTATATTTGCTTTTCTCCTCTTGGCCCTTCAAACATGTCAGTGCTTTCTTAGGAGCCCAGGATGTACTTTGGGCACTGTGGCTGATGTGTGCACTTTCACATTTCTAAGCTATTCTTTTTCACATTTCTAAGCTATTCTATGGCATTTGAATTTTCAGTGTTTTCCTCCTTCCTGTAGTTTCCTCCTTCACTGAAGGTAGTCAGAAAGGCTGTCATAAAAAAATAGTCCCACCCTTCATTCCCTTTCCTCCCTTGTTAATACACCTGTTGGACATCACGAGCCTCAAGCGCCATTAGCTCAGTGTTGCTGTCAACAGAGAGTGTTTTTCTGGTGGTTTTCACACTTGCATGGCACAGCTCTGTGCTTGTGTCCAACCCTTGGCTGTTGCGTGACTTTTTGACAGAGAATTCGCTGGATGGGGTTAGACAGGGAGTGAGATTCCTCTACACAACTGCTTCACACAAAGTGGCTGGATGATATTTCGTCGGGATCTGTTCTCCCTATCAGGAGAATCCTCCAAAGTACACACCCAACAGTGGAAACAGGTACCTCCTGCCTCCTTCTGACTTCTCTTACTTCTGTGGAGTCTGGGTTTGTTCCCTTTGTAGCAGCATAAGGCAGAAATCACAGCCTGCTGGGATGTGTGGATGGCTTCTTTTTTTCTTCTTGCTATGGCATTCTTTGCTTTGAACTCATTGCTGATTTTCAGAAACACCATGGCTGTCAGTCACTGGGGTCTTGTTCATCATGTTGCTGTTTATGACGTTCTCATTGTGCACTGTCATGAAGCTCCAGCTGGTGCTTGAATGAGTGGAAGGGGGATGTTCAATGCCAAGACTTTTGCAAATACAATCTGCATTTTCTACCTCCTTCTATCCTCAGCATCCCAGCCTTTCACATGCTCTGTGCCCTAAGTTACAGCTTTGGAGCCTTACAGTCAGTCATTCAACATGATGGTTTTCTTTGTTAGAACCAAAGGCAATTAAATCACAGAAGAAATTCCTTTCAATCAAGACTTTCCAGGCAAGCGGAAGCACCATCCTGAAGTGGCCGGTTGTGCTAAGGCATGTCCAGGATAGTGGCCTTACAAGGGAGGCTGAGCTGCAGGCGGATGGGCACACACCGCTCCCTTCACAACAGTGCTCAGTTTGGGGTAAACTTGGATCCTGTGGCTGCAGCCACACTTAGCGCATGAGGCCAAATAAGCATCAGGCTCAAGTCTTGCCTCCAATTTTCCTTGCTACTTTTAGTTCAAAGCCAGGTTCCATAGTAACCAAACTTTTTTTTAAAAAATTTTTCCAAGTGGTTTAATTTCCTCTGTAGCTCTGCCGTGATGGATTTTTGACAATGTGGACGTACCAGAGTGCTTTGGGTGAGTCAAGCTTTAAACAAGCCTTCATTTGTGCAGCACCGGCCAGAGCTGGAGAAGATGGAAAACAAATGTGATGATCTGCACAATGGGAAATCAAACAGTGTGAACCCCACTTTTGAAGCCTTCCTTTCCTCCTTATCTCTGAAAACACTCTCATAGAGCAGCTAAAGCCTCACTTGCGCTGTATGTTGTTCATTAGTTGCCTTGCCCTTCCTCTTCCCCCACTTTCACTTTTGGCCCCTGTCCTACTGCTCTCCCACCTGACACCATTTCCCACCCTGGACATCTCCGTGTCTCCTGAGTCTTTTCTTTTGCATCTTTCTTGAAGCCACTGTGACCTTTGTCTTGGATGAGCCTGTGGCTCCAAATTTGCCCCCCTCCTCTGTAACTGAACCACCCAGAAAAGGCAGCAAAGGGGGATGCTGCAAACATGAAGCTGTGGCTGGGGATGACGGAGGATGTTGTCATTTCAGGTGAGTTCAGAAAAGCTACAGAACCTGCTGAGGTCTGCATATATGTGATATTTGCAAGAAGATGCATACCTTCAGCCCCTTAATTAAAGGGTCCCAAATATAAATCAAAGCACCGTGAAGTGCAGGAGCCACCATACAGCTTGCTGAGCCTTTGCAGACAGTGCCTGAGCTGCAGAGCTGCAAAAGCTGCCAGGGTTACAAAACAGTTCAGGAGCATGGGAGCAGTGGGACTGATCATGAGCCACCTGCGGAACTCTGGCCAAGCAGGACAGCAACCTGATGCACCAGCCTGGATTTTGCTTTTTAAAACGCATAATGCATCAAAGGCATGGGAGGTGAGCTGTTTGCCCAAGGATGTGCTCAAAGGCAAGGTCAGAGCTAGGAGAGCTGCGCTGTAGCTTCTGAAGCTGGTGCTGCTTACCCAGACACATGGTCCCCAAAGTCGTGTGATGATCATTCACCCCAATAGAAGAAAGGCTCTAAGCCAAAGAGGGGTTTTTGCCACTATTTGACTTAATTTGGGACTTTTCCTATATATTTCGTCCCCTAAAGTGCATCTCTCCTCTGCTCTGTGCTTTCATGTGCTCGTTATCCTGGCTGTAGAGGTTTTGGGTAGCAAACTGGGGAAAATGGATCTTTTGCCCAGATCCTACTCAAAGTAGGAAGGCAGCTGTGGTCACCCAGTGTAGAAAGGTTTCAGTCACTCAAGAGTGATAAATGGAGAAAGTTGTGATTTAGCTGTTGCTTTATCCATGGATAGAGACTGCATCCTCTTTGGCTGTGGGCAAAACAGAATTTCAGGGTGTTCAGGGAAAGGAGCAGAGACTATCAATTAGAAGGGAGGGATTTATAGACTTAAGTTATCAATAGAGTAATTAAGTAGAGTTTAATCAAATGCGATGATGGGAATGCAGACCTCAAACACAAATCCTGTCAGCAGACCCTCTATCAGTCAGTGATAGCAAGGGCAGAAACAACAGCACAAAGGTAGGGAAGGCTAATGTAGATGTCTGACTTCTGCCTGGCAAGAAGCAAGATGCACTGAAGTTACGTGAGTGTGATGAAGCTCAGCTAATCAGCAGCAAATCCTTAAGCATCTGAGGGATAAACCTGTAAAAGGTTGGTGGGGTCTTAGCCGGTAGCTGGATGGTGTCTGCAGCATCCGGAGGCCGCCATGCTCAGGCTACCATGCTGCTTGCCCAAATCCAGCTGATGTTTGCACCAGCATGCAAAAAAAAAAAAAAAAAGGAAACTGGAGCCATTTCTTGCTGTAGAACAGCTTTTTACCAACAACTTGTGTCAATAAGATACTGTTTGGTTCCCTGTTTTAGCACTGAAATCCTGTCAGGCGGACAGTAGTAAGCTGTAGCTCCAGGATTCACCTTCCCAGTCTGAAGCTCTTCCAGCCAGGAACCATGATGTTGCTCTTTTTTTGGGTTACATTTTATCGAGTTCAGGCAAATCAAGAGCAAGCTGTGCACCAGCAGTGAGCAAGGCAGCAACACTTCACCCCAACTCCTTATCCTTAGAGAGGCGGCAGGAGGGGAGGATCCAGCAGATGGATCAGCTGTTGTTTTCTTGCTTCCCTGCTGCTTTATCAAACAAAAGATCCTCTTCTGGTAAGCCCTCAGGATGCCAGTTCAAGGAAATAGGCTGAGTTGAATGGCCTGTGTGTGACCGGCCACTTCTCAAAGTTTCTCTAAGTTTCAAGCTGGGGATGAAACACTGGCAAAAATGGCGTAAATGTGGAGAGAACAAGAAGCAGAGGGAGAGGGACAGAGCTTAGTGTGTAGCATTTCACCAAACACTGGACAACAAGAAACCCTGTCATCCCCACAAATAGCAGTGTGTAAGTGGTAAATATGGGCTGTCCCAGGCTGGCTGGGAGACCTCATATCCAGCCTCCACCTCAGTGTTGTGCACTGGGCTGTCACTTGGATGATTTCCAGGCACAGAAGAAAGCAAGTTCCTTCCCCACAGAGCCCCCGGTGAACCATACCTTGGTGTCTTCAAGTCGAAGAGGCAAGTCCTACAAAGCTGGGGTAGAAAAGTCCAGTCCATGGTACCTCAAATTTAAGGGCAACGTTTATGTAGATGTCAGCCTGGAGAAAATTAGGGAGAGGATGCTGGTAGTCCATGAAACCCTTAGGCACTGAAATGTCTCATGGCAGGGGAAATGTGCAGCAGCAACTAAAGAAGATGCTGAGTTTCAGGGTCTTGGTTGGAAGAGGCACAAAGGAAAACCATCAGTACGAATGGTTAAAGGGTGACTCAGAATAAGCCACATTGTATCTATTATTCTTGGTCTTTTTGTAGAAGAAAATTGCTCTCTTTGAAAGAAATCGGAAATTAAGACTGTCCATCCTCCCAAGCATAGAAAAACACAAACCCTCATTAGGTGGGCTGAAAAGCAATTCTCAGGCCTTTATCTGACAAGCTAAGAGCATGACTCTGTCTATAGCATCTAGGGAGAAATGACGAATTACCTGGCATGGGTTCAGCTCTTGAGCTTGGCATTGGGTAAGCACACAAAGAAGCTTGAAGCCAATCGAATAACTTTGTACAAACCCTGCTGAAAGCAGCCCTTTGGGGGATACAGTGAGGACGTATACAAATAAAATAATTCTGAACATCCCATGCAAGAACATGTGCTTGCAGCACGGTTTACAAGAGCAGCTGGGCTTGTAGCATGGGAACACATGGCTGAGCCATGAGAGGCACTGGCTGGCAGAACGAAACAGGGGAAACAATTCAGTACAGGCTGTTTTCAGACACTGCTTTGAACAATAATATGGTTTGAATGTGTACAGATGCTGGAAGCATTTTGATGAGAAATAACTGCTTCTGGTAATAAAAAGTGATGGAGTGGTGTGAACAGGAAAGGCTTGCTGGTGCAATACTGCATTGGAAAGGCTGTTTCATTGCTTTTCCACTGCAACTGTATTTCTCAAAATCAGTGTTTTCTGAGATACTTTGATATTTTCACCTTGGTGCTAGACCCTTGCAGGGCTGAGAGCTGTCCTGGAAAGGAATCACCACTGCTGACTTTACAAGCAGGTCAGCTAAAGCATCAGGAGCTGCCATACCCCGCCCTGTGCTTCAGCCTCCATCAGCGCTGGGCAATAGAAGTGCTGGTGCCATGCCTGAGCAGCACTGTCCCCACAGCCTGGGGCTGTCTCCTGATTTCAGTGTCTGTGTGGTCTCTGCTGCCCATCCCAGGAGCCTCCCCAGCACAGCTCCTGCTCTGCACCAGCTCCCAGCAGGTAACGCGTGGCTGCAGAGGCCTGCCCCAGGCCAGGCAGGGGGTTTGCATCTTGCCTTGAGACCAGTGCCCCAAGCAGGACTACACCTATACCCTTAGATGAAGTGCCCAGAGGATGCAAGACTTGCGGTTGTTCCTTTTTTACCTCTAACACTCCTGCAACTAGCTTATTTTCCAGGCTAGGGGGAAATCTGCCTCCACTGGATGCTGTGGATGCTGGTCCTGTTAGACAGGTGATGTTAGTCCATCCCAGGCTTTCTCCTTGTTGGAAAGCTGTGATAATCCTCGACCAGCTGGAAAGAGATTGCCAGCCAGACCATGGCAGTGCAGCTAGGATCAGTAGCAAAATACATGTGAGCGCCTGCCTTACTGTGCAGACTGCGTGAACTGAAGCAGGGCTTATATACATGCCTGCTGCACTGCTGGGAGGGTGCTTCTGAGGGCCTCTGATGGGAATGCTGCTGTGAAAAGTGAAGAATACTAGAAGGAATAATAATTGCTAAAAGAGACATAAATTTTAATCTGTTTGGTAGGTCCACACTGTGCAGACAGCCACTGCTGCCAAAAGGCTTGGTGATAAAGAAACTTTCTGCTGGTGGAGTTCAAAGGACCTGAAATATCTGGCCCTTAAATCCTTCCATGCAGTGCCTTGGCCAAGTCTTTCTGAAAGGATTGTCCAGGGTCATTATGGAAAGACTGTTAATGAAGGCATCAGTGTTGGGTTCTCTTGTTCGGTGTGAGTTATGCTAATGAGAAACCTTCTCTTGATTTGTGTTTTGTTGTCTGTTGTGATGGACTGCCTGGATCTAAGCTGCATTTACGGTTTGGCTTCTACTCCAGGAAATACTTGATTATCTAAAAGATCTAAAGCTCTCTCCCAGCGTTTCTACAGGAGATGCTTCTTCAGTTCAAAACCACAACTAATAAATTATGTGTGAGCACCAAGCTTAACTGGGCTGTTGACATAGTTCTACTTTTCTTCTGGAATAGATCCTCTGTCTTCTTCATGCAACAAGATGTAGAAGTCATCCTGCTGTCAGGCATGATTCAGCACTCACCTAGGAGCAGTCCTGGTGAAGCTAGCTGTCTGGGCAGCACACCTTGTCCAGCTGTTAGCTATTAAATTAGGATAAAGATGACATAGTGGGAGATAGTGCCACAGTGACAACTGTGATGGTTGAGGAATTCAACAGGGTGGGGTTTGGAAACTTAACACAGCTGCACAATTTGGGGTTAAAATGTTCATATCTTGGTGTCTCTCTATCCCAGCAAACCCCAATCTGGCTGGGGTGTTTATCTAATACAGTTGGCTCTTCCAGTTCTCATGACTGATTTTTACCCTGGTGAGCCCTGTCATCTGCTCATGGAGCATTATGCATATCGTTGTTACCCATATTGACTGTTGTCACTTAAACTTTATCTTTTTAGTTTCAACAAACTTAAATATTGCCTGATCGCTTTGGCAATAGCGGTCTAGGGATAGATCTCCAATGCTTATTGCAGATTCCAAGCACCAGAAAAAAAATCTTTCAGGTTGTTTCTTCTATTAGATGGTTCCTGTCTGCATGCCTATTTTTTCTGGTCCAGACTGCCTGATAATGCTGTTGAGTTGTCCTAGTTTTACTTATGAGATGTGGAGTATGAAAAGCAAAACATGACAGTTAGAATGCTTCTGTTTTTCATGGAAAATAGAAGCTTCCACTGTGTTCTTTGCTTTTACCCAGAGATCAGGAAAATTGCTACAAAGTGGAAATGTTTGTCTATAACAAATTAGGCCTTATTGGCATCGATCATGGATAATTTTAGCAATCTTCAAAAATATATTCTGAGAAAAAGTCATATAAAGGGAATCACAGGACAGTGACCTCCTGCTGCTATGTAGAGGTGAAAGCTCAGCAACGGGCAGCATCTTTTGCAATAAAACAACAAAACAGAGCTCAGATATTTGTTTTCCACAGCTGGAAAGATCCATCCTGAAATAACAGCAAGCTTTGGTAACATTATTTACAGGGCTATTTATCTACAGCAAAAGAAATTGTTACATCACGTTGATTTTCTGGCAAACCAACAATAACAGCCCACCGGAGCCCAGCTTTCAACTCAAATTTTATGATACTGTTTATTAGAGACCACATCATAACACAAACAAAGGCTTGAAAATGTGGTGGACTCTGTAAATGACATGCATAGACCCTAGTAATCATTCTATCAAAAGCTAGTAAGCTGTATATACAATCGATTATAAGAAACCCATCAATTTTCAGCAGCACATTTGATCTGATGCATGAAGAAGAAAAAATATATTTTGCTCTTGCACTTGTAGCCATAGTTGAAAGTTGTTTTTTGTTTGTTTGTTTGCTGTTTTATCATTCCAACGGCGGGAAGATGAAGCTAGCTAAGTGAAAGCTGAAAAAGTTAATGCAGGATTGCATGGGCACAGGGTTGCTCCTGGCCTTAAAATGGGCCTTGAATTTTGGATTGACTCCTCCAGGCTCTCCCTGCCTGCTGGTGCCTGTGAGGAGCCCACATGCAACCATTACCTTAAAATTGCTGGCTTCTTTAAATATACCCTTGTAAGGTTTTTTTTTGGAAGCCAGTAAGAGTTCAAGCTCTGGAAAAATTGTCTGATGTGTGCAATAAATATCTTGCTGCAAGGGTGCCCGTTCTGTTCCTCGTGCTGAGAGAACAAGAGTCATTTCTGGAATGCAGGTGCCCCTCTTCAGGCTGCTGTAAATTCCCCCTGGAGTCCCCCTTGGAACATAAAGTTGGCCGAAATTTTACCCTTGACCCACTTCGGATTAGCAAAGAGCAAAATCTAACTTTTTCAGACAATGAAGTGTAGCTCTCAGTGCTGGTTATGCCTAGGGAGATTAGCAGGCACAAGTCAAATACTGCCTTTCCAAGAATTTTCAAGAACACTTTCAAAACTTTAAAAATATACATATATTTCTTAGTATCATATCAATGACTTCCAGTCCCCCAGAATGACGGGGTTTTGTGCTCTAGCTGGCACCTTCTGCAAGCCATCTGCATTTCACAGATCCACCAGCACCGCCCCGCTCCGTGGGCACCCCAGCCCTGCCCGTGGGCACTCCGAGCCCTGCCGTGCCCGGGGGCTGCAGTGAGCCCAGGGCCACCACTCCGGGCAGCCGGTGCCCACCACGCACAGGGCCCGGCGGCCCCCTGGGCCCGGGGGGGTTGGCAGAGCCACCGCCTCTAACGAGCTCTGTCATTGTCTGGGAACAAAACCTCAGCTAATGGCAGCCATTAGCACCTGTCAGCACAACTGCCCATAATAGCAGAGGGTGTTTTATAGACAGATGCCCTTAATTACAGATGAGTTGTTAAGCTACGGGCGCTTAACCATTTCTGAGCCACGACAAATCCCCCAGCGCTCCTGTTAGCTGCAGAAGAAAATTGGCTTTGGTTTATTGAGTAAGTCTCGATGCTCATCTACATGTTAATCATAACAGAAGAAATAATAGTAGTTTCCTGTCCTCGGGATAAGGGATGCAGTATATCACAGCCTCTCATGCAGTAATTGCTAGGATAGGTTAATAATGTAAGTGCATAAAAACAGGGATTTACACCTCTACTCTGATGTAACTACTTTAGCAGATGTACAAGCTGTACTGCTTCATCGCTGTAAAGCACAATATTTCAGTGAGAAAATAAGCAAATATTGCTACTGTGTCACAAATCAGACCCATCAGCGTAAATCATGCAAACTGGAACATGGTGAGACTTCCATTCTGGTCCGTGGCAGCATCTGTGTTCAGTCCCCATTCAAACCTTCTTCAACAACTCAGCTTGCCGAGGCTCAGATGAAAGGTTTGGGAAAGCACAGCACCACTGGTAGTTCAAATACTCATCACAGCTCTGTAGAGGAAAAAAAAAAAAAGAAAAAGAAGAAGAAAAAGGAAAAAGATAAAGAAGATACTAGGAATGCAACAAATGCAAAAAAATAAATGTCAGGAAGGCATGCTTTACGCTAAAGCCTCCTTTGGCTAGATTTGGCAAACTGTCTGCTTTCTTGCAAATATAAGCTAGTAAAAAATAAAAGCAAGAAGGGGATAGGGAGCTCAGCAGCCTCTGGGTCCTGCAGGAAACTCTTGGCCCTGTGGCTGGAAAATGCCCTGTAAAACTGCAGAGTTGAAGCTGAAGGAAATGGCAAAGTCTCCCACTTACATTGGTGACCTTCACATTGCTGCTCTACTAAACCCAATGTAAAGCGGGAAACCAGCACAGATGCTTTAATTCAGAGCTACATATTGCAATGTGCTGCGAGATTTACACTGTGTTAGGAGCGATCCCGCACACCTCCAGGTACCTGATGATAGGGATCTCTCACACTGTTTCATTTCCAGGAGACTCACTCCAGACTGTTACTGCTGTAACTGGAACAGCACACATGGCAAATTTGCAGAGGTAATACAATTTCAAAAGGGGATTTAAAACTGCATTGTAAAAATCTCATTGGAATGCAGTGCTGCTGCCCTGAGTGCAACGGCTCAGACCTGCATCCCAGGGGGAAGCTGAAGCACAATTTAGGGACCAAAGGGGTGGGATGTGGCAACAGGAGTTTGTTTGACACAAGATGCACTGTGAGACCACCAGACAAGGCACCCATCCTTGTTGTGCCTTGGTCAGGATTCATTCATTGTTGCATGTTAATTGCTGCCTGGGCAATGCCGATTCTGATCTGCAAGATAGGAGACAGCTGCAACAGAAAATATGTGCAAGTAGCGCTGGCTGAGCTTGACTCAATACTCATGGAAAAGAGAGGGTTCATGACCACACTGCTGCGGCTGAAGTTGTAATTCACTGGGTCTCATTATCGACACTTGGGCAGTGTTCTTATTACTCCACACCACCCAGATGTAGAACCATTGATTCCTGAACAAATACTTGCGCTCTGGCTTATTGCAATTCCCGAAGATATCACCTGTCCTAGCTTCTCTCGGGCTAGCAAGAGGCACTTTTGTAGGATTCAGCAAATTGAGGTTCATCCAGAGCGACCAGAGTCAGGCAGAGGACTGTCTTCTGGGTGACCTCACAAAACCGTCCTTGAAATCTGTTTCCCGTCAAACCCTCTAGCAGAATACAGCCTCATTTCTGGTCTTATACTGAGCAAAACTCCCTCTGGGTTTCTTGGAAAGGCTGTCGTTCATTATCTTTCAGGACATTAAAAAGAACTACCAACAAGTTTTCTTCTCGTCTTGGCTTGCATCATTCTAATGAACCTATTAAAAACAAAATAAGCAAAAAACTTCAGCACACCTGAATGACTGGTAGGAATGAAGAAGCTAAAGGGGCAATTGTTTTGCCTCCATTTGTTTAATTGATTGCTCAGAGTTCAGTGGTTTGCAACTGAACCCATTGTTAATCCTGTCAATTAGAAGATAACGTTGCAAGAAGCACCCCAGACTTTCCATGGTTTATTGTGTGCTGTTCTCGCCATTAAATCTGTGCTTGAGGGGGTCTGGCTTGCATTCATGTGGACAAGCAACATCTGGGGACAGTTAAGTCATCTGAAAATCTGCCCTCGAGTTTGGGGAAATGTCTTTCTGAGAGACACATTAGCTACTTTGTCTGGAGCTTATGCAACATGCTAGAAGCGCCCAAAATCCAATGTTTTTTCTTGTCAATATCATGTTGTGGTTTGGGTGGCTGTTAGCAAGTAACCACTGCATGTCTTTCTCTTCTGCAATCCCTTGTAAATAAATAAATTTAGTTAAGTAATAAAGTAATTTAGAAGAAGCATGTTAATAAATAAAGTAATTTAGGGGATTTAATGAGCAAAGCATGGCAGCAAATGAAATGTGCCTTGCTCAAAGTCATAAGGCTTAAATTACAGGGAAGAGACAAGGCACTGTTACTGTGAAAAGGCAAGGACCAGATATTGCTCTCTGGGATGTCCTTGCAGTCCTTTTGACTTGAGTAAGGTTACCCAGGGCAAGCTAAAAGCAAAGATTGTCCTCTAAAGCAGAAGCAGTCTGGTGATCTGTGATCTCTATTTTTGTGGGTACAGCCACCAGCAAATACACAGGGTAATTTTGGCATGAATGACCAAGCTCACAACCAGCCAGCTACAAAAGAAACACTCCAGGGACTAACCTGAAATCAATAACTCTTCACACATGCAAAGAAGCAGATGGTGTCTAAAAAAATTACAATGTACTTAGGGGTGTTTGCCTATTGTTCAAAGGACAAGGTGATGGGATTGCAGGGGTCTTAATATCTCTATTTAGAAGACCTCTGAAATGTTGATCATGCTAACAGCTGAGATTCAATATGTTGCCTTGTGCAAGATGAGCTTAGGTCAGCCGTGGCCTACACTTGCAGTCGAGCAATTCCAGAAGGTCTCCCAAATGACTACAGGAGATAAAGGCTTCTCTGCAGGGATAGAGGACGATGGAGAGAGTGTCACAAGCCTTACGGTCAGCCTGTAGACTTGGAATGTCAGGCTTTTCATTTTCCTCCTCATGCTTTGGAAAGGCTGGTAGGGTGCACTTAAACGCTGTGTAGCTGGAAGGTGCTGGAGCTTTAGGGAACACATCATTGGGTTCCCACACCAGCTTCCACAGAGAAGCTTTTCTGTTGGGTTGCCTGCTAGGGTGGTTCTATATATTAACTGTATCATGGGACAGAAATGCTTCCTTTCTGTAGCAGGCTATCATGGCGTGACTTAGGAGCAGCAGTGGCATGACTGCAAAATCTGAGGGGCAGGGGTTTTATACAGGTCCTAAGCATTAGAGTGTGTGTGTATGTGCACCAGCTTCTTCCAAAGTCTATGTCCAACCTTGCTCTGCAAAGGAGCTTTTGGACACCACAGCAGGACGTGCTGAGAGTGGTGAGCTGCTGCCTGGTCCCAGCAGAGCAGTGGGTGAAGGCACCTGCAGCCAAGTGAGCCAGGCTGTGGTCAGACAACTGGGGACGCAGCTCATCCCCCGGGAGCAGGGCTCTGCGCAGGCTCCCATCTCCCTGCCAGCGTGCCGCAGCCTCATCGCAGCACGTTGGTTTCAGTGTTCAGAGGAACATGATTTGGGGGCAGATCTGCAAGCACCAAAGCCGTTTGTCCCCTGGGCTATAAGGAGGCAGAGGAGGGCAGTTACTTTCTAACTGTGTCCAGAGCAGTATTGCTGTATTAGTTACGTATCTGAGCAGTGATTAAAATACTCCTGTTTTAATTTCATGTGGTCCAGGCCTTTATTTTTATTCCAGACCTTTTCTTATTTTGTCTCTCTTTTATGAAATAAGTCTTTAAAGGAAGAAAGACAGACACTGAATCCAGTTTGCCCTCTTACGTGTCTAGGAAAGCCAATGGAGAATGCTTTGCTCTTCCTGTCCTCCACGCTCCAGGAGCTGGGGCCTGGCTGACATGGATTGCAGCTATATGTGTGCTTTGTTCATTAAATGCAGATGAGATGGAAGGCCCCCCTCTTCTTGTTAGATGGGCAGGATCCAGCTGAGCCCCTAGTGCTGCTGAGGCAGGGCCAATCCCCTCCAGACACAGCAGTCATTGGCACTGCAGGCTCATTAAAATACAGCTGGATCTCAGACCTGTCACTTTGTGCTGATCCCCTTTGTGAAGGAAATAGCGTGTTGCACTTGTCTGGCCCTATTCAGAAGATGTCAGAGCTCTCCACGCTGACTGAGATAGCAGTGGTGCAATCAGCAGGCCTCTGGTAGCCTGGCCCAAGGAACTGGAAGACCTGCCACCCCCCCTTGGCTGAGCCCTGTGCTTTTCTTCTCACCAAGAACTACCTTCCTCCCACGCAGGTGACTAAATGGGAAAATAATCACAGCATGGCTGAGGTTGGAAGGGACCTCTGTGTCCATCTGGCCCAACCTGTGCTGCAGCAGGGCCACCCACAGCAGGGTGCCCAGGACCATGTCCATGTGACTTTTGAAGGTCTCCAAGGAGGAGACTCCATGACCTTTCTGGGCAACATGTGCCATTGTTCAGTTACCTGCACAGTGATGAAGCGCTTCCTGATGTTCAGACAGAATGTCTTGTGTTCCAGTTTGTGCCCATTGCCTCTTGTCCTGTCAGTGGGCACCACTGATACTTCTTGTGAAGGAGCCATCTTACAGTTCCTTGTGAAACAATACCTGGCTGCAAAGGACAGAGCCACACAGCTAGGAGCAGCGAGGGGCTGGCCAGACCAAGGGGACCTGGGGGTCTAGGCCACTTCCTGACCCACTATGCACTCTTCAAGGTTAGGAGTCCCCCTGCTTCTCTTAGGACACTCTTGCACGTCCTCTGTAATGGACAGTCCTTCACCTCTGTGTGTTGGTCCTGGCCTGAGAACAGGCTTGATGGAGCAGAATCTTCAGCAGCTCTTGGATACTCTGCTAAAGCGCTAAAATCCTGAATATTTTCCCCTTCCTATCTAGTCAAAAGTGCCCAAGGCTCTGTTAGCACCAGGCAAGGCTACATGTCAGTGATGCTGTCCCCTGGCACTTCTTAACCAGGAGGCCTTGGGGCTCAGTGTTGGGTTGGCTGTGTTGTACCGTCAGTCTGCTGAAGGCTGCCTGCATCCTTTGGGTGTGATGGGACTAACCCCTCTCGTCCACTCATCCCCCTGCGGACATGGTGGGAAACGCAGAAGTCACAAGCACAGGCTGAGACCAACAAGGATGAGAAGTCCGCAAGCTGCCTGGGGAGGAAAGGAAATCCTGATAGTGGTGGCAATGTCTCTGCATCTCTCATCTCCACCTCATCTCCAGTCTTTTCCATCCCAATTTCTGCCTTCTCAAAACAGACTCCAAAACCTCCCAGGAAATGGCTGGTGGTTCAGGCAGGAGTCTGGCTTGTGCTGTAAGCATTCAACTCCAGCCTGTGCATGTGTGCCCTGTTACTGAGAAACCAGAACCAGTCACCTGGCTGCCTGGAGGAAGGTCCCCTGGAGTTCTTCTCCAGTGGCCTGAAAGGACAAGAAAGCCCAGAAATCACTGGTTTGTGAAAGCACAACCCAGCAAATAGGGAGTGCAGGGCTTGAGGAATGGGCAGCAGACATGTCTAGGTCTGAAGGCTAAGCCTTTAGCAAGGAAAAATAACTACCAGAAGAGAAGAGCTGTCATACCAGAGAGAAAGAGTGCATGTGCAAAGCTACATGCTCCTGTTCTTGGGTTTATCAGCTGAGACAATCTTCTTTCTGTCCTCTCTGAGCAGGTCTTGATGAGATTTAATCTCATCGGCCAGTCTGTGCCAGCTCAGTGCAGTGTGTATCTGTGCAGCCTGCATGGGGCAGAGCTCCTCGGAAGAGATGGGCTTCCCGCCATCCAAGGGTAGAAATCAGCCATGGGAAATGAGCCCAGCAGCGGTTTTAATGAAAGGAGCATTTGCAGAAGCCCAGAAAGGGGGTTTGCAGCCCCATCAGAGGTTGCTGATGCTTGGACTCAGTCACATACGGGCTTAGAGATGGGGGAAAAACAGACCAAGCACAATCCTAAAAATTCCTGCAGTGAAAAACACTTGAGCACATGTACACAATATTTACCCAGCCCTTCCTACAACAGGCAGGGTCAGTTTTGACTTTAGGTGTAGGAACCTGCACATATTTGATCTGCCAAAATGACCAGTCTGCCTGATGCACACCCAACCCCACATTGCTTATCCCACACCTATCCCCAACACAAGCACAGCCCCTTTGCTGAAGCTGTTTGCCCAGTTAATGCAAGAAATGTTAATAATGAAGCCATTCAGTCAACACAGCTTTCAGCTCCTTGGGAAACTTAAATATGATCCTTCATTTTCTTCTTTATTAAGGCACCACAAGGATTTATTATTCTGTCCCTAAAGCAAGGGCAGGGCAGAGGTGATTAAAGCAGAATTTTCAGGCAGCAGCACCAGGCTCCCAGACGGATCAATCACCTTAGTAAATAAACTGATTGCAGACAGGAAAGTTGCTGTCTACAGCTCAGCAGTACCCTACAGTAGATGTGATATGGGGAGTGTATACGCCGTGCATATTTCATATCATCTGAACTAAACCCTGACAGCAAGTAAACATTACAAAGAGGAATCTGATCCCCATGGGACTGGGTTTTGGTAGCAAAGGCAAGACCAGGCCCCATGTGTGTGGCAAGCACTGCACGTTGTGGGGGTGAAATGGTGGCTCCTGCCATGGAGGGCAGATGGGGTGCCTGATGCTGCTGGAGGCTGTGAGGAACTTCTGCTCCAGTGCAAGAGAGAGGGGACCGGGACCGAGCTGTGCTTGAGGCACACTCTCAAAGCCAGCATCCTAGGATGTCTGTGCGCTCCTTCCAGCAAACAGCTGGCAACCCCAGGGTGAAGACCTGTACCATTCTAAATGAACAAGCCCATCATGGGGGTCAACCATCCCTGCTTGGCTGCTGTGCCCCGCTCTAGCAGATCTGGGGAGATAGCAAGCTCCTAGCTCTGTTTGAAACCCCTCCTGAAGGCAGGGCTACCTTTCCAAGGATGATTGTACCTCTCCCTGATGATGCCAGAAAGAGATTTTGGCAGGGGGTGGAAGGCAGGGAGGTGTATGAGGGCTTCTCCATTGCAGCCCCTCCTCAGGCAGCAGCTATCTGTCTCCCCTCTGCGCTCTGGTTCGACTGTAGCCTTGGAAATATCCTAAATCTTTCTGGAAAGCATCAGCACAACTTTTGCATGACAAGAGTGCCCTCTAGTGCAGACCCGGAGCCTGCTCTCCATCACCCCAACCTTGGTGCGTGTCCCAGGAAAGGACCCCACACCTGACCCCCCCAGGTCTTACAGTAAATGTATTCCTCGTGGACAATCCACACTGGCCGAGCTGGTGAAGCCTTTGCCATGGGAATGGCAAGAAGGAAGAAGAAAGAAAATAGCTGTGAGATAGTGTGAGACTTCAATATCTTTTTGGAAACTTCCTTTCTGATGCTTCATTTCAAATTTTGCACACTTGACACCTGAGAGGAAAAGGTGAGTGACACCAGGTGAGAAATGTCTCCCCTGGGATGTCACTGAGTAGTAAGATAATATTGAAACACATCACATCTGCAGGATGTCACAGGAGAAATCCAAATGAAGGCTTTCTCCTAAAGGGGAAACTCCCACCAAGGAGATCCCAGCTCATATCAGAAAGCTTCCCTGAAGGGAAAGGACAAATACCAATGGGCATCATCAAGGGGCTTTGGGGGTTTCCTGTTTTGTTTGTTTGTTTGTTTTGCCATGCTAATTCCAAGGTGCTTTGCAGGTGTAATCTCCAGAATTGTATAGACTGCGCATCACTTCCTCCTTGAGCTAGATCTTGAGCATCTTGGAGGCCTGTTGTAGAAAACTTGTACCTGAGGTGCTGCAAATTGGCATTGACTAGCTAATGGAAAGGGAAGAGTTTAAAAACCACGACCAAGGCAGGCAGGCTGAAGGGAGCTGCTTTGCCTCCAGAGGACCTGTCTGAAGTTATTTTCCTCTGAGCCTGGGAGGCTGACCTCCAAATGGTACCACTGGATGAGTTTAGGTGGAAGGAGGTAAAAGCAGCTTTTTCTCACAGAATACAGGTGATTTCTCTAGTCTGATTTTTGACAATTCCTCCAAACTAAGTTGGCTTTCAGGGCATATGCTTTTTCCTTTCCTTTCCTTTCCTTTCCTTTCCTTTCCTTTCCTTTCC
>VXAL01000656.1:1203-20984 GCA_013399475.1 Chauna torquata | reverse complement strand
TAAACTGCCAGTGAAAGTTGGGCCCTTTTTTCTCCCTGTCATTCTGTATAAAATGTCCTTCTGATGAAGACAGAATGATGCAGTCTGAAAGCTGCAATTTGCAGAATCTTTAGAAACTGATACTAAGGATGAAAGCAGATGCAAACTGCATCACTATGTGACACAGCACTCTGAGCTTCTGGGAAGATGTCAACCTAAATGTCAGTTTGGCACAGTGTTGACAATTTTGTTCCTTTATTACTGGAAGCTCTGTACTTTTCCTCAATGATCAGCTATGTTGTTACACTAGTACAATTTCTCTTACTTTTGAGTCTTTAAACTCTGAAGAAATCTATAGGAAGCATATGTTTAAACAATTATGATTTAATATAAAAAACACCTTTCATTTAAAATCAATGAAACAAATGTCCAAACTACATTATAGACTAAAAAGATAATCTGAGATACCTTCTGTCTGTAAAACTTGCCTATATTTCTATAAAATATATAAGGCTACCAAGATGATATAGCTATCAATAGCTTTTACATTTAGAACCTTCTAAGCTGTGCAGATTATTTCTGCTGACTAACCCTGCCAATCTAGCTGGCTAAGTAGTTTCACCTCTAGTCTATGAAAAGAAGGTTTTGATCACCATTCCTGCAGCAAGGAAAATACAACTGAGATGAAAGGGTGACACAAAGGTGAGCCAATGTCAAGCTCAATCTTATGCTTTACTGTTATTTAAGATACAGCTCACAACACCAGCAAGCCCCAGAAACCATATTAAAGATTTAGCTCAGTTTCCAGTGAACACAAAGCATTCATTTCAAAGAGCTCTGGAGCCAAATCAAAATTCTGCCTTGACAGCAAGGTGGGAAAACTAACTGTAACTATCCTGAGCTGAGGGGAGATAAGGCCCAAAAAAAAGTACCAGGTCAGGTCACACAAACATGACTATACCCAATTATGATGCACCAAAACTGTGTTCAAAAAAGGAGAATGACACAGCCCCTCCCAAGCAGGTTCCACTTCAAAACGCAAAACACCATTCATATACCTGTGTGTATTCTCACGTGATTCTTATAATTAGTTGCACTGGCAAAAGCTCTCCCACATCCTGGCTCTGTACAGTAATAAGGTCTTTCGCCTGTATGTGTCCTGATGTGAACCTTTCTAATATTAGATGTTGTGAATGACCTGCCACATCCTTCAAAAGGACATTTAAAGGGCCTTTCACCTGAAAAAAAAAAAAAAGTATTCATGTAAAAGTTACAAAAGAATACAAAAATCCTAAGTTACACTTACACCGGATGTTGTAATCCAAAGCTATCTAATTGAGAGCCTCCGTCAGAAATACAATGAACATGCAACCATGGAATGTTCTACTGTTTAGCAATATCTGGCAAAATTCCAGAAAATTGTATAGTCTGTGAGCTAAATTATGAAGCATCTAAATTAGTACTTTATGATGTATAAAACAGACTCAGTTGCTTGGACTAGCTTCCATACTGTCCANATCCAAAACAAGTGTATTATACCATTTGTATATTTGCCAATTGCAATTAATAATATGAAAAAAATACCTTCATACCTTAGTATATAACCAAGATACAGATGGATTAGTAAAACTCCTCACAAAAAGCACTTAACCTACAGGAGCAGTGCCAACTTTTTAAAGAGAGACAGCCTTGAAACTCAAGTTTCAAACCCCCAAACCAAAGCAATCACAAATACAGATTTTTTTGTTGTTGTTAGTAAGTCCATTCTTATAATATAAATTTAAACACAATAACTCACATCATTGCAGCAAAACCTTCACCATGAACGATAGATAAGGCCTATCCCTGTCTAATCTCCCTGACCCTTCAGACCTACCACAGCACACCAGTTCCTGGGGGACAGAGCAAAGGGGGTTGGCTTTGGAGAAGTGTGAGCCACCTGACATGCTGTCGTGTTGTAATTTCACACTTCTTAGAGCTCAGTACATTCCACCCACTGTACTGTTTACCAGAGAGAGGAATCAGAGCAAGAGAGGGTTGATTACCACTACAGATACAACTTCAAATATTTAGAAACAGAAATAAAAAACAAAGTCTTGATACAGACATTAATACCATGAAACTCCAAAGTAGTTAGTTCCTTGGCAGAGGAAACTATAATTCACTCCTTAAGGCAGCTGTTTCGGGAAGGTTTGTCAGTTTTCTGCCAAGGCAGAGTGCAGTTGAGTGTACACGCCTCAGTGTTGTGTTACCATGGCTCCCCTAATCCTTGCTTCAACACAGAACCTCAAATTACAGCCTGAAAGGAGCACGGCGGCAGAGTCAACCCCGCCCAGCAACAGACCCTCCATTACAAACCAAAACACTGATTGTTCTTCGAGAATGCCTACAAGAATGTCATCCGACTGGTTTGCAAAGCCAGCCTTTATGTTTCTAATGGAGTTGTTAGAAAAGTGACCTGTTTCCAGGTGACTGAGATTTCTAGCACCAGCAATGCAACGCAAGTCAACGCTTTCGAGCTTTTCCCCGCAAGAGCCAGGAGGAACCTGAGCAGTATCTGTTGCTACTAGCTTTTCTGATACGGGAATCATATAACCAGGAGGTCGTGGAGGAACCCGAGGCAAGCATTTGATGGCAACAGGAAGTGAGACTGGACTGCCACTGAAAGAGGGAAAAATCGTTTTGGGCTAAAACAGGCAGAAAATGAAGAAAGCACTAACACCTGCTGACAGGTGCTTAGAAAGCACTAACGCTGCATGACAAATTATAAAGTTTCAAAGCCATGTGAGAGAGTGCTCGGAGTCACTGGACTTGCCTCCACTGGGTGCACTGTTGCAACTTGCATAGGGTATGAGCATACGTAACTCCATCCATATGCACAAAGGACTTCGTTTTACTTTTTATATGTTTGGAAGTTTTAATAACAGTTCGTTTTGTAGGATGTTTGTTCATTTTTCTGCTGCAAGAAGGGAAATCGGGATAGCAACAATCTGAGAACTATCAACCTTCATGAATCCTGCATGCAGTTTATCTTAAAGCACCAAATCTTAAAAACACTGATGCCATTCCTAAAAGGTGAACTGGATTATTGAGGGAAAGTTCCTTGTTCTGTTATAGCTGAAAATGAAACTCTAAAGGCACCAAGTGACTCAGTGACAATGTAAGTGACGAACTGCTGAATGTTAGTGCAGTTGCAATGGCAGTGTGAATGCTTCAGCACTCTTCTAACACAAGCATGCTGGATTTGCAGTGAATTGTTACCATGATAAAATGTTGTTGAGCTCACTGGGCTTCAAAAAGAGAATATATACAGGCTGATTTCATAAGTATAAAGTCACAGAATAATCAGAGAAAAAAAATCCACTTAAGTGAATTAACCAGGAAAAAAACCATTGTGTAATAATAGTACCTGTGTGGGTTCGGATGTGTTTCTGCAGGTCTCCTGAAGTCTTGAATGATTTGGTGCAATTTTCTTCTGTGCACCGATACGGCTTTTCACCAGTGTGTGTTCGGACATGACTTTTTAACCCATACCCTGTAAATCAGAAAGGATGTTATAATAGTATAAATACAAAATTAGGATGGTCAGAAACCATCACTCTTTACAAGCTCCTCATTCTATCATACAGAGCAGCAGAACTCCAGATGCAGTTTATAAATTCTTCCTTCATTTACGAAGAAAGCACACGTCTCACTCCCTTGAAAGGGATAAACTGTAATGACTGTAATGTGGACAAATATTTATTGTCTTCTGAGGAAGCTGTATGCTCTCTATGCTGTCTACTTTTTTTTTTTCCTCTTACCAATACTGCCATCAAAATGGCATTGAATTATTAGCTCATACAAAAATTAATAATAAAGTCAACAGTAAAAAAAATCTACTGCTATCTGGGCTCCAAGTTATTCTAATTTTTTAAAACTATATTATTAACATCACATATATACATGCCAACTGACAGCAGTCACAGATGCTCACTCCCTTTAAGATTACTTTCAGGAACTCATCATCATCAAAAACTCCACCAATCTAAAGCAAGCTTTGGATCATGCTGCCTTTGTTAAAAATCTTGCTAAGAGCATTTTACCAATATTTTCTCTTCTGCATTTCCCTGAAAAGATCATGACCACAGAACCACGAAAAAGCAATTTAAGAAAAGGAACTTGAATTATCCTTCCATCCACTTGTGATGTATGATATTTCTACATAATAAAGTAACAGTCTGTAAGAAGATGGCACCTGATTTAATTTCACAGTATATATATATTCTCAGTATATCCCTAAAACACCTAAAATTCCTATTTTTAATTTCTTAAAAACTCAAAGGATGGCGAACAAGTGGAGCATTAATTCATTCTTACATCTAAAATAAACTCAATTTCATGATCGAACCCGCTAGAGTTATAAATATTTAAACTGAGAGCATTCAGTACTTAACACAAACTATACCAAAGCCAAGGATTGCTGAACTAAGGTGGTACAATGGGTCTGACCAAAAATATGGTATGAGTAGACAAAAAGCTGTTTATAGCCACACATCAGTCTGTCGCAATGGAAAACAATATTTCATTATGTTGTTTTGAAAACCCATTACACACTATACAATTAAACTTACATGCAACCCTTTAAGTGTGATTGTTTGCCTTTTGACCTTTCTCATCAGCATTTTTAGCTTGTTTGTATTCAAAGAAATAGTATTAAATGTATTAGATGGAGTTTTTTCTTTTTTTTTTACAAGCACCTTAGTTTTTAAAGAAAATCAAGAGCCTAACTTTTCTAAGCATTATACTAATCGACATTAAAAATAAAAGAATTAATTTGAAACAAGTTTTGCTCTTTTATTTTCTTCCATGTTTCATTATTCATAATGAAATTTCACATTATCAAATTAAATCTCAGGTAGTGCATCATTTATAGACAAGAGTAGTCCGTACGAAATGAAGAGTTCGTTTTATGAGAAATGTCACTCTGATACAATTTAATAAAGGACACTTAAAGCAGAGCATCTACCATCAAAGTTGTTTTCAACTTTAGATCAGAAGATTATATATTTACCTCTAGCCAGCAGGTTCAGCTTCTTATTACTGCCTCATTTAACTTACACTATTAGCTTCATGTTAAGAAAGGACTATTTTCTCAAGATAAAATCTGACTGTAGCATGACAGCTGAAGACTAAGGGAAAGCTTCAAGTGTTTCACCTCATTCCCTCTTCAGTAACTAAGAGTTAAATCCTCTTTCCTTTCCATATGCTGCACTAGCTGAAATGACTGTCTCTGCAGTTCTCATAAATGGACTCCCAACTAGATTCTTTACTTAGCAGTTCAAAAAAAAGCAGTACTAAAACTTATCTTATATAGACAAACACAAGCAGGAAGAGCTAGTCTACAAAAGATTACCTGTTGCAAAAGCTTTACCACATCCAGGATGTTCACACTGATATGGTCTGTCTCCTGTGTGTGACCTTTCATGTACCTGCCAAGACATCCAATACACTGACTTGATGAAATGTTGCATCTGATTACTTCAACACAAACAGCTAATTCTCAAAGAATACATTTTTAT
Source organism: Chauna torquata (assembly GCA_013399475.1). Lineage (NCBI taxonomy): Eukaryota > Metazoa > Chordata > Aves > Anseriformes > Anhimidae > Chauna > Chauna torquata. Next base: position 15,444 of record VXAL01000656.1, on the reverse strand, counting down.
TTCTCTTCCTAAGATTCACATTCAAGTGTCCTCTTCTTAAGTCAGTGGTAAAAATTATCAGAATAGGGTAGCAGTGTTTTCCTTAAAACTGTAGATGTCTCCTTCCAAGGTCTAGCCTAATCCTTCCAAGTCAGTTTTGCAAAAAACATTTCTGTAAATGTACATGGAACTGCCAATGTGCAACTACATTAAATACATGAATGCATGCCTCAGAGCCCAGTCTCTCTCATTTTTGACTCCACTGAGCACTTCTACTGATCCTCTTATATTGCGTGAAACCTCTACAGCAAGGACACCATTTTAGCATATGATCCATGCAGTCAATTACTCACTGACTCCACAGAGTTTTGTCATAGACAAGGCTCCACTGCGGGGAGTTTACCTCATCTGCAAGTGATTACCTCAGCCTAAACTGGAATGTGAACAACTCCACGCCTTTACTGGTTCAGTAATTTCTTTACTGAATTAAGAAAAAAAAAAAAAAAAACACACGAGAGAACTAAGGAGTTGCCACCTATAAAGAAAAGCTGTTCCAGCTCTTCACTTTGAATGTTCGATTTTTTTTGAAGAATTAGACTTATGACGATAAAATCTTTCAGAAACTGGAATTCTTGAATGATCATGCATACACGTAGATCAGACAAAGTGAACACTGGATTTCAGAATTTCTGTGATACTGCTGGTGGAAACTATCTCAACAAGAGATTTCTTACACGCTGGCAATGTAAGAGCCTAACATGATGCCACACCTGCAACCATCCTAATCTGACAGCTAAATAAAGATAATTGAGTCAACATCTACTCTTTTTCAAGTTATAGTGCACATATAACATTAACAGACAAAGAGTATATTTTGTTAGCCAGTGATAACAGTCTATTAGATGTTCAGTTTTCAAAAAGTGCCTCACCTCAGAACACTAAGCAAAATCAGCTGAACATTTGGGACAACCAATTATTGTCAGATCAACCCATGTGACAGAACAGCACCATTGCAATTGTCTCTCTGTTAATTTCCATTACTTTTAAGCACATAATTTGTCAAAAAAAAACATGCCTGCAAAGTATCAATGCTCATTTTAAATCTCATCACCTTAAGATGGTGAGCTGTTGTGTACAGTTTTCCACAGCCATCATAATCACAGCGAAATGCTTTCTCTCCACTCTGTTGAGATTTTGCAGTCACTCTTGTTCCATGTCCTTGCAAGACAATCTTAAGTTGAAAAAAAATCATACAATAAAATACAATGGATCGGGAAAGTCACACCCTATTTTGCAGTCAAGTTAGAGCTAATTCTAACAGGTCTCTTTTGTCTCTCTTTGCTATGCCACATATTTTTTAGCCCTCAATAAATAAAATAAAGTCTAAGTTTTAATGAAAGAGAAACTGTAAAGCATATTTACTTGTAGCTAGTACATTTAAATGTATGCATTAATTAGTCAAATAACAACAAAGACAGAATAATTTGAAAAACAAGCCCAGTGGTAAGATGAGTGTTAGAAAGAAGAGTCTTAGATTTACATCCAAGGCACTGGTTCTGTTCCTAAGGGAGGTTAGCTATAAATCAGACCACCTTCAAAGATAAGTTCATGCAAAGGCCAAACAATATTTAAATGCTCTTCTAATGAGCACTGTTTGAAAGTGAAGGAAAGCATTTTGTACTTTGTCAGTGATGCATGTGTTTTGATCAAACTAATTGCAGCAACTGGAGCTAGGTTCTACTTTGCTTTCTTGCATGACACAACAGGAAAATATACAGAACAGCTTTGCGATGCAACTTAGACCCCTTTCAAGGGCTTCTTCACACGCTAATAATCAAGGAGCATTCTCAGAGACTAAAGAAAGAGGCAGAAGCTCAAATGTAAACATTTTGATACAACTGTACACAAAGTAATTGAGACTTTTAAAAGGTCTATCCTTTCAAACTACCCCCTTTTCTTATGGATCTGATTCCATTCTACATTGTCAAAAGAACATTTCACAGAATTGGTAAAATGGGAAGGCAGCCCCAGTGCAACCCCACCGCTCAAAGTAGGGTCAGCTGCAGCAGGTTGCTCATGGCAGCATCCTTTTGAGTTTTGAGTATCTCCGGAGATGAAGACACCACAACCTCACTGGGCAACCTGTGACAGTGTCCAGTCGTCCTCAGAGTCAAAAGTTTTTTTCTCACGTTAAAATAGAACTTATTGTATTTCAGTTTGTGCCAACTGCCCCTTGTCCTGTCACTGTGCACCACTAAAAGCCTGGCTCTGTCATCTTTATGCTCCCCCATCAGGTTATACATATTGGTAAGATCCCCCCTAGCCTAATCTTCTGGAAGCTGAACCGTTGCAGCTCTCTCAGCCTCTTCTTGTCTGTCAGATGCTCTGAGCCCTTAATCATCTCCACTGTCCTTCACTGGACTCACTCCAGTATGTCCATGTCTTTCTGAGAACGCAGAACTGAACCAAGCATTCCAGATATGTCTCACCAGTGATGACAGAGGTGAAGGATCACCTCCCTCGACCTGCTGGAAGTGCACTGCCTAATGCAGTCCAGGAGGCCATTGGCCTTGTTTTCCAAAGGCACACTACTGACTCATGGTCAGCTTGTCCACCAGGACCCCCAGGTCCTTTTCAGCAAAACTGGTTTCCAGCCAGTTCCCCAGTCTGTACCGGTGTGTTGGGTTATTTCTCCCCAGGTTCAGGACCTTCCACTTCCCTTTGTTAAACTTCATGAGATTCCTGTTGGTCCATTTCTAAAGTCTGTCAAGGCCCCTTTGAATAATATCAGCTGTTGTCACCACAACTACAAAGGTTGTCATTTTGTTATAAAAGGTGATAAGGACGGTCAGGCATGATTTCCCCTTCATAAATCCATGCTGACTACTCCCCATCACCTTCTAGTCCCTAACATGTCTGAATGCAGCTCGTAAGATTACTTGTTCATCCCCTTCCTAAGGATCCAGGTGAGGCTGATGGACCTGTAGTTCCCTGGATCCTCCTTCTTACCCCTCCTGAAACAGGAGTGACATTTGCTTTCTTCCAGTCCTCAAAACCTTCCCCCAAACACCATGGCCTTTCAAAATCAAGAGTGGCCACGCAATGACATTAGCCAGCTCCATCAGCACTAATAGGTGCATCCCATCAGGTACCATAGATGTGTGTATACGCCCAATGTATTCAGATGTTCCCTAATTTGATCTTCCTCTGCTATGGGTAAAAGTCTTCACTTCTCCATTTCTTCCTGGCTCCAGACTTTCCCATTGGTCTCAGGGGCCTGGAACTGCTGAAGGCAAATCTTATCAGTAAAGAGTGAGGCAAAGAAGTTGCTGAGTACCTTAGCCTTTTCTGTGTTCTTTGTCACCAGGTCTCCTGCGCCATTCAGCAACAGACCCACATTCTTCTTCTTGTCCTTCATGTTCCTCACCAGATTCAACTCCAAATGGGCTTTAGCTTTCCTAACTCCATCCCTCACACTCAAGAAAACATCTCTGTATTTCTCCTGGGTGACCTGAACCTGCTTCCTCCTCTTGCATTCTTCTTTTTTATATTTGAGTTTAGTGAGAAGCTCTTTGTTCATTCATGCGGGCCTCCTGATACCCTTTGCCTGATTTCCTGCAGGCTGGATCTTGAACTTAGAGAGAGGATCCTTGAAAATCAACAAGCTCTCCTGGACCCTTCTACTCTCTGGGACTATATCCCATGGGGTTCTGCCAAGAAGGTCCCTCAAACATATCTTAAGTCCAGGATTGTGATCCTGTTACTTACCCTCTCCCCTTCTCTCAGCATCCTGAATGCCACCATCTCATACTCACTACAGGCAAGGCTGCCCCTAGCCTTCACATTTCCAAACAATTCTTCCTTGTTTATGAGGTCCAGCAAATCATCTCCCCTCACCAGATGCTCAGTAACCTGCTTTTTGAAATTGCCATCCCTGAACTCCAGAAACTTCCTGGATTTCATATACTCTGTCATGATGGTCTTCCATCAGCAGATACCAGGGTTGTTAAAGTCCCCCAGGAGGATCTGGACCTATGAACATGAGGCTTCTTCCAGTTTATTGAAGATGGCCTCATCTACTTCTTCCTGATCAGGCAGTCTGTAGCAGACAGCCACCACAAAGCTACCCACGCTGGTCTGCCAGCTACTTCTGACCCATAGGCTCTTGACTGGCTCAGCACCCATCCCAAAGCAGAGCCTTGTGCACTCCTGCTGCTCTCACATGAAGAGCAACTTCCCCTCCTCGCCTTTCTTGTCTGGCCTTATTAAAGAGCCTGTATCCATCCACCGCAGCATTCCAGTCATCTCAGCTGTATCACCACATCTCCCTCATCCAGTGAGACAGTAGCCCTGCAAATGCACATGTCCCTCATGCAAATAAATCCGAAATACAACTGAGAACAACCTTCCTAATCATTCTTCAGAGAGGACTCCACCAGTTACCTTCAGACTGTTCTTAAGACTAAAGATGCAAAGTTAAATAAGAAATTTGAAATCAGCTGAAGTGTACAATGCCACCACTTCAGTAAAGCTTCACTGGAACCATGGGGAAAAGCATAACCTCGTGAATCAAGAAACCCATTACTAATATTATCATTTAACCTACAACATCATTAATCACATAACTCACTTTAATACATTAAGGATTGTGGAGAAGATGCACTGGTAATGCATTCTCGGTTAAGCTCGTACATTTATTTTGGATTTTTTTTCTTGTCGGTAAACCTGCCAGTATTTCTTTGCTGTTTCAGCATATAACAATATGTATGTAGTTGCTAAGATCTGCTCTAAAGCTGAAGTATGCAAAAATTTGAAAGAAAGTTAAAACAATTTTATAATCAATGTGCTATTTCTAATATCCATAAGGAAATAACCAGCCATTTTATCCATATGAAGATTGATACAAAGAAGAGGGGAAAAATAAAACAGAACAGTTAGGAAAAAATCAGTTGAAAATCATGAGCATTTGTTTCGTCAAACAACTGTTTGCAGAAGTATGCATTTCTTCACAATACATTAGTTGGTATGACTTGAAAAATATTAAGAATGCAGTTAGTATCATCATTCAACAAGGACAGATATTGTAGTATTAAAATTATTGTTCTTAGCAGATAATGCTCTCTAAAGAAACTAAAAAATTCAGATGTTAGGCGCAAAATCAAAAGAACATAAATAAAGCATCTTTATAATAATTTGACACTTTGAGAGAAATTGCGTCCTCCAAAAGACTTTTAAATAGATGAAAAAACAAACCCTAATTTTAAAAGTAATCACAAATGCATCCTAACTTAGTTCAGACAGGTAACACAGGAGAATAACAAAGGTAACAAAGATCTCAGGTAAGATTTTTATACCATATACATACAAGCCAGTCATAAGATTCTACTTTTATTATGAACAGATGGGTATAACAGACTTGAAAAGAAATAATGTGTGATATCTATTTGGTCACAAATAGGCTTTTGTTCTCACATGTACAAATCACAAAGAGGTTTTAAGTTTTTTTTTTCTTTGGTTAATACCCTAACCATATGCAAGTGGTTTGAATGACCACTCGGCAGCATAACATCTGTTCTGTTCTTATGTTACGGTGGACTTTATAAAGAATTTATAAATATATACTTATTTAGTAATATATCTAAATACAAAACTATTTTATCTTAAGCAATCTATTATTTCTGAATGAGTTACAAGTAGGTATCTAATCACACCAAGATATAATCACAGTTAATATTTTCATAAATAACCAATAGCTTTGGGACCCTCAGTTCTTTGGTTGGCCAACTGAAGTCACCTTATAGTGGTCAGAATTTGAGACTAAGCCTTAATACCTTTTGAAATATTAGATCTTTTTTTGCTGTTTGTTTGGAACAGGTAATGCTCCATAAGATTGGCACACGTTGCTGTATGTGTATAAGATAAAGCAACCTTCAGATTCACTTTAATTTGTTTCGGTGAGGCTGAAATCAACGTGTAACTGCATATTGGTAACAGGTTATTTTGCTTAATAGGCCCTTACTCTACTTTTAGTTAAAGCCAACTAAGATCTTATTCTGGCTCTTCCTTGAATTTTGCATTTTAATAGAGTTGTATCCCTATTCCAACCTACAAGTTTGCAAAACCCCAAAATTTCTTGATTTCATTTTATGGAATATATTCCAATACCATAGATAATGTATGTATTGGCTCTTCTCTCCTTTCACAGTCATGCCAGACAGACAACTGTGGAGGGTCTTTGGCTTTAAATATTGTGGGACCTAACTTTAAAAAAAAAAAAAAGAAAATTAAGAACAGAGGATTTTGAGGTCACTGTCAGAGGTGAGCCTGTAATTCTCTTTCACAGGTACTGTAACATACTACCTTGGAAGATATTTTTCATCCTCCTCTAGTTCATTACCTCTTAAATTAAAAAAAAAAGGAAAAACATTGCTTCTCTGATGACCAAATCTTTCTCAGTGCAATGACTTAGCCATTTTTGATTCTATTGTTAGAGCATGTGAGCATAGGGCATTGTTATTATTTTCTGTTGTTGTTCGTAACTCTTTGAAGGCTACAACACATTTTTCTTTGTCTTTTTCTTTAATAAAGTATTTTATGATGAGGAAGACCACTCTCCTTACATAATTTTACAGATCCCGGATTATAAAAGGCTTGAGACTTTGTAAGTTTTACCTGCGTTTTCCATTACCCTTAGAACTTTTAAGTTACATAGAAAAGTTTTTTTATACTTCTATATAATAACCACATGATTGCAGAAAAAGAACTGGATGTACTGTTCTGCTTCTTTAGGGGTTCACTAGGAGCAACACCCTCATCTACTGACTACTTACCAAACCTGCAATAAAAGTAAGGGAATCTAATGGGGCAAGTGGAATGAAAATAAGGCACCAAAGAGAGAACAATTGGAGGTGTATGTCTAGAATTAATCTTTCTTGAGAAAAAAATAAATAATTCATTAATCAATTCAGAATTCCTTCTTGTTTAAGGACTATAAAAAGTTTTTCCTTCAGAAAAGAACTGAAATACTTATCCCCTCACTGATGAAATACTCAGGTTAAAGAGTCAGCTTGAAAATCTTAGAAATCCATATTAATTTTTAACTACCTTTTGAAAGAAAAAAAGACAGAAAACAGTAAGTATTTGAAGATCTTTTTAAAATCATATGAATAGATCTTGGACAAAGTGAGAAATACAACCTGTATAGTTTTGAGGCCTAGAATTCCTGAAAGGTAGCAGCAAAATCTAGTTAATGGCTACACAGGGCTACCTATTGTGCACGCTTTTGGGCACAGAGAAGACTGAAGAAATAGATGTATTTAGTTATTTTGTATTGTGCTACATACCTGCATTTTTTTATCTTGTTCATTTTCGCCTATCATTCCTGTGCCACTAACACTGTCATTTCCATCAATAGATACCTGAAAAATGAAGTTAAATGGGAAAGACATTTACAGGTTATTTTTATTCATCTGAAAAACAGAGGGGTTACAGACAGTTCCTGAAAGGGCTTACTCTTTCATAGCTCTCTAGCTCCCTCTTGAAACATGGTTATCCTATAATACATTAGTTTACATGAAAATCACCACCTGTAGCGCCCGCATTATACAATAGGTAAGGTGAGCATCTCAAGATTGTCTTAAAACAAGGTTGAAAAGACTGCAAGAACCAAATGTGCTAAATTAATAAACTGAGAAAAGTGTTATATTAAATTAATAAAATTAAAAATACTGAGTTCTGAGAGCAAAAAAAAGTCAACATTTACTTTTTTTTTTTTTTTTTAATAACAGGGAAGCACCTCTCACTCCCTGTTAAGAAGAGTTCATTTGTTTCAAACGGCACAGCTCCTTTGGAATCACAGTACCTAGACAATGCATTATATCTCAATTCAAAATAGTAAAATTACAACAGCTAAGCAAAGACTCGTGTATTGCTCTAAAGGTTTATTTTTAAATGCAGTTTACAGGAAGAGAAAGGTATCTTTGCTTTCCAAGGAGCTTAGAAAAATATCTGAAAGAGTATTACACATTTATTTGAAATTATTATTTAATACTCTCACATGCATCAACTCAGAACACTGTCTCATTAGTCACTGTAAAAAAAAAAATCATTTAAAGTATACTGTACATAGTTTTCCCCCTTCCATAATTGCCTCTGTGTTGAGCACTTGCATTCACAATACCCTCTGCATCCATTACACTCATGGCTGACACCAGCACCCCTAAATCTAGGCACAACTCCTATTTGCAATTCCACTACATATCCTCTGACTTTATGTTGGCTGAGAGCAATAATCTCTTTTTTTCCTGGGTGCTTTGAGAGGAAGGTGGCATTGACTTAGCGTAAAGTTAAGAGGATTCTAGTTAGTCTTTATATGCACACAGCAAGACATGGCGAAGTGGTACTATGCCTAAAAGAGAAACAAGAGACAATGAAAAATGCTTATTTGCCACCAATTCCAGTGAGCTTCTCTGTAGTCTTCTTGTATGTCTTTGTACACTGATCTTGGGCAGCCTACTGATCTTTGCTATTTCTGCCTGTTATGTAAGACAGAGGAAGAGAGAAGAACCACTAATCTCCAAATCCTTCTTTAAAATTTTCTTCATCCCCAGCATTTATTTATTTATTTTTAAGTTTTGAAGAGAAAACCTTCCAAGTTAACAAAAAGAAAAGTAAGACACATAATTTTAAACTTTTCTTGTTGTACTGGGAGAATTCTGCTCCAAAGGAAGATCTTTGAGCTCTTCCTAAAAGACTCTCTTAGATTCTAAAGAAAGACTTAGTCTGCCTTCAATTAAGAACATAACACCTATACTAAGTAAATTAAAGGTCAGTCTAGCACACTATTTTATTTCCAACAGCAGCTAGTAGCAGATGCTAGGGAAGACTGCAGGAGCAGGCCAAGCAAATAGTGATGCATTCCCAGAAATACTCTCCCAACCTCCAAGCAATTTGTGGCTTAGGAACGTCCTGAACTACAAGTCACGTGTTTCTACCTAATAGCCCTGGATACATTTTTCTTTAGGAATTTGTCTAATTACCCTTTGAATCCAGGGGCATATTAGCATGCACAGTATTCTACAAGTAGTGCCATGGCTTAACTTTGTGCTGTTTGAAAAACTATCCTTCCCTTGTTGTCCTTGAACCTGTGACCTGAGAGTTTTATCTGATGCTTCACAGTTCCTATACTGGTAAAGACAATGACAAGCCACTCCTCTTCTCTGTGCCACTTAAAATTTTATAAAATTCTCTCATATCCTTACCTCATGTCTTTCATTTGTTTAGTCATCATTGTGGCCCCTTTCTGTACCTTTTACAATGTTCTGTACCAGCTGCTATGAAAAGTATACATTGCCTTACTATGAAGTCTGCATGGACATAGAGCAGAATCATAAAACCACATTTCTCCTTTTAAGGGAAAAACAGGGGTGTAACAATTCAGCTATTATTTACTTTTGTATGTAACGCAGGTGCAGTACTTGGAAACTCGCTTCTACTGACTTTCCTTGAGAAGTTCTAGCAGTACCTTTCAGGATAAGGTTCTGAGATGAAAGCTTAAAGAAAACAAATAGAGTTTTTCCTAGATACACACAAGTACTATTCAGAATAAAAATTCACATTACAGAATTCAAAAACACATGCTGAGATAAACAGGACAAAAAAGCAAATATATCTGCAGTTCTTCTGTTTCTTCTTCTCAAAACAAAAACTTACTCTTATAAAAAATTAGTATTAATATAGCTCCTTATTAAAAAGGACAAAGTTATGACTGATTTAAACCTAAAAGAAATAATAGCTAGGCAATGTGTAAAAGTTTGTCACTACAGCTCAGCTAACTTTGAATTACCTTTTTATTTTATGAAGTGTTAAGGCATAGCCAAACGTAACACAATCTGATTGGCTCTCTTAGGTTCTCCTTAATTATAACACACACAAACATAATGGAAAGAATGGTGTATCAGCCATTTAATTATCATAACTGGCCTTCTCCCAAAATCCGACAACTCCCAGTTTAATCTAACAGATTTTAGAGCTAATTCTACTCTTTTCCAAAGCAATACAAGCACAGTAATCATCCAGGAAATGGGACACTTGAAAACTATAAAGCTGTGAAAGTTGCACTGTCCGTTGTTGTACTTAGGTCATGCTTTATAGAAGTCCATTAAAGTGGATGAATTTTTAGCATCACACTACATTTTTATTAAAAGTATGGATCAGAGAAGCTTTTTCCAAACTCACTAGCTGTCTATTTGTGTCTTTTACACTTTATACCATGTGGTGTCCTTGTCAAATATACCAGGCCCTACTCATCTCAATGCAAGAAAAAAAAAAAAAAAACCAGCAATGGTGTCTGGACAAGAATAATTTAACTCTTTCTTTCCAAATCGTGTCATCACAAGAGGTTCCTTACCAATGCTATGTTTTAGAGAAAGCAATTATTTACTTGTCTAAATCACTTTGCAAATCAGTCTGACTCCACATCATTTTGGTGTTCAACTTCTTGTTCTCTTTACGCAACACTACACACTGGAGCTGCCCATGACAGTGAAGCACTGTCATGACAATTTGGTGTTCTCTCTTTTAATAGTCTGAAGACTCTTGTCATTTCATTTCTTATATCACAATTGGCCTTTTGCTGCAAAGTATCACCTGATGCGGCATTAAAACGTTATGGACAGATGAAGTGTCTTTTAGTATACCTTAGCTGCATATTGCTCCAAAGCACTGATGGTATCTGGGTCAATGGCAGCATCTCCTGTATGAAGACCAGCCACTGTGCCATCAGCTTGAATGGCTAAAATGGTATCTGACTGTGGCATTTGCACTGCATGGTGAATGTAGGCAGTAGTTCCATCCTCCAACTGGACTGCTTGTAATGCACTCTGGTCGTAACTGTCTGAAAAATAATATTACAAAGTGTTACGAATGAAAAGGAATAGCAAAGTCTGCAGGTAACACAAGAAACTACTGCTGTTCAGGAAATGTCTCCAAAAGCCATGTATATGTATGAAATATATGAGAAATATAACCACTAATATATGAGAAATAAAACCACTTAAAATATTACTATGAATAGCACTGATTAATTCTTTTCAAGACAACATCATCCATCTTTTATTTCTGTAAAATTACAGAAGTGCATAGCCAATTTTCTATCTGTCTAGCTTTATTTACAAATGAAACCAGTACCAGAAATATGCTTTCAATTCCTTATCCATTCATAATAAAATGAAAATAATGTAACACACATGCTTCAGATTTCAGAATTCATAGATCTGATCATTTTAATAAAAGAATCATGCAAGTAAAATATATGAAAAATAAACATAAAGCATAGGATGACTTTTAAAGGATAAATTCTTTATAATATTCTCTCCACCTAGTATTGCTGACTGTAGAATGTAATTCTTGTCACACTAGCCTAAGCAGACTTAAAATACCTACTTGTTCACTTTTTGAAGAGAAACTGTTTCCAAGACTAGTGTAACCAGCTTCTGCAGAAATCTAGGTTATCATTTAAAATAAATGCTTGCGTTCTTGACTGTCATTTGTCACATTTTCTGCCCTACTACCTAATTACAAAATCATCAATAGCACGATCTTTAAAATTTAAGTCAGCCTCTACATTCTTTAGTTCAAGAAGGATTAACTGATTGATTCTTACCTGCTTTCTCTTCTCATTTCCACATGCAATTATTGCTGAAATCTGTACAAGGGATTACGTGCTCTATTAACGTGACATTTACTTACTCTACTGAGATACTGGGCTTAAAAAAATGTGAAATTTGCTGGTTTTGATTCTGTTTATAACTGCTCTGTGAGGTCCTAATAAAGAACTGAACCAGTCTCATTTCAGTAATTTCTAGATGCTGTTAAGTAAAAGCAACAAAGAAACTACAATGGGAATCATACTAATGATGTCATTGCCTAAATATAGTACCATATTTTATACTGCTGAAGTTCTGTTGAACCGTAATAATAAATCACACTTCAAAAAACATCTACCTTTGGAGGTGTGATGAATAAATGCTGTAGTTCCATCTTCCAGCTGAACTGCTTGTCCATCTTCCAGACGCAAGCTGTCCCCTGTTTGGAAGAAAGAATTACAATGCTTCAACAATAGTTTTAAAAAAACATTGGTTAGAAAAACACCCTCTTCACAACTGTTTGCATTAAAATAAGAAATCAAGCTATTTTAATGAGCATTAATTAGTAAATATTAATATTTATCAGTAATAACGTATTTAAAGATATATTTCTTGTGTTATTACACTTACTACTTTTAGGCATGGGTACATGTTGAACATAGGCTGCAGAACCATCTTCTAGTTGAATCACTTGGCCATCCATCAATTTACCATCTGAAATACACCATTAGATTCTTTAAAAACATTCTGTACAACAAATCACACTTTAAACACACAGTTGATACTTCCTGCATTAAAATATCAGTAAAATATCACAGAGAAACACTGTTTGGTAATGATGAAGCATAGTACGGCTATATAACAATGGTTTTAAAATTCTGGAATTAAAAAATGGTAAAAGGCATGATGGTTCAAGTAAATATACCGAATATAAAACACTAAACTTTATTACCTATCCACTAGACAGAATGTTGATATTTGGGTTTGAAGCATAAAGATCATCTCACTGCTGTTTGACTTATGTTCTCCATTTGATACCTGCACCTTATTAGTACTGGAAATAAATATTTATTTTATATTATTACTGTAATACTCCAATTTGGATTACAGCTTCATAAACATTGTAAAGATTTTCCCTGATTTTACAGTCCAAAGACAGGGTTAAAGATGCAAATATAACGTCAGTACAAATCAACTTCTAGCCATTTACCTACCTTTAGAATTGTGCTGTATGTAAGCGGTGGAGCCATCAGCAAGGGTGACTGCTTGCAAACTTACACCTTCCATGTTTTCTAAGTTGTCACCATCTGGTAAGGAAAAAGTTCATAATCACTACTGCCAGCATTAAACCTTAAAAATCACTAGTTAAGCACCTCCAAAAATAATGACATCCCATAAAACATAATGATTGTAGAAATAATCATAACATGTAATAGTTCTTACTTGCTTTCTGATTTTTTGAACCTTGAAAATAGACTATGGTCATATGTTCAAGAACTTGCTCTATAAACATGATAGCTACACTGTTATTTGCCTTAACTAAAAAGTTATGTCATTGAATAAATGGCTACAAAGTTGAGGTTTTAGGAGAAATATTACTCAGATCACAAGTCCCAACAGTGAAATAATTATATATATGTACCAATAATTTTGTTTTGTACACTATTACCTATCATCAATATATGTGAATCTATTTGGCCTAAAACAGATTTACAGAGAAGTTTTTATCAGTTAAAATCATAACGAAGCTGTCAGGAACCAACAAGTTTAAACCAATCATAAATCACCAATTATTTTAAAACTTAACTAGTTTAACATGTACTTAGATGAAAACTGAAGTTGCAAAGCATAAAATAGTAAAACTATTGTGAGAATTAAGTCAGATTTTATAGTCCCTATTTTGGCACATTTATACTCCCATTACCTTAATTAAGAGATCATTATCTTTCAGAATTAAATCAGTGAACTTAATCAATCTCAGCTAACCAAGAATACCTGAGTTTTAGAGTTTTATCTGAATTTCTAACAGAAAAGACAAAATAATGTAGAGATATTTTAACTGAATGTTCACCTTGTACAGCTACAGCTTCTGTTAGACAGAGAGTCACATGCTGGGCCTCCATTCCTCCTCCAGAAAATTCAGTCATTCCCTGAGAGTCTCGATTTATCTGAGCTAGTAACATTGTCTACCTAGAAAGAAAGGATTCACAAAATATAAATACAAAATCTAATTACAGAAACAGAACTAGTTAAATACAATCCAGGTTTAATTGGATTTTTATGCAACTGCTACAAACATTTTATGTTATGTTCCATGTAGAGACGATGCAATGAATGACTGATTTACCTTGAAAGTAAATGAAAATGAAAAAAAAAAAGTTATTTGAAATAGATAAATATTATTACTTTAATTAACTAAGTTATTAAGAACTTCGGCAGCAGTTAGTAAATTGAAGTTTAACTAATGTACAAAGAAAAATGGTGGTAATGATGGTACAAATAATGATACATTTTTGTCCCTAGAATTAAAATAAAGTTGACGATTCACCCATGGTCACCCGTAACAACAACAGGGCTTTCACTATATACATAAAATATCCCCAGTGGCAGTAAGAGG
>VXAL01000655.1:0-16260 GCA_013399475.1 Chauna torquata | reverse complement strand
TTTTTTTTCCTGTTGAATATTATCATTTCATTCCAGCTGAAATGTAAATAAAATTATACTCAGGAATGTTTGATTGCTTTCCTGACTTTTTGAGGATTGTCAGTGAAGCTGGTTGTTTGCTTCAGATCTCACTTTGGAAGCTTTTAGGATCATATTTCAAAAGTTCTGAATATTTAAATAAAATTTCTGCATTTTCCCAAATATAAGAGATACCTGCTTGCCTCTTATTAGGACAGATTTTTTTTCAACTGCTAATACACTTATTACCTACAGGTGACATCATATCTTCTGTTTTTGAGCTGACATTTTCAGGTCAGTTAATATTACCACACAGAAGAAGAAGAAAAAAAAACTGATTGCCTACAGGAAGTCAAATGTAATATCTATTTAAAACCATTTGGAACATAATGTGGAAGGAAACTTTGGTAAAATATAGGATTTTATCAAAGCAGAAATATTTTGCAGGCACACATCTATTCCAATGAAGTTTTTAAAAAGAAAGCTCTAGGTTTGCAACATATCCAGAAACTGAAGAAGTGATGCTTTCTTTCCCAGTATCTCTGTATGTAATCTAAACTCCCATCCACCAACACATAGAATGTGACTGTCACATGTATTTGCTGACAGATTTCCAAACAAGTAAACAAACAATTGTTTTGATCATTATAGTAAGAGAGTGGAGAAAAGAAAAAAAAAAAGTAAAGGAGTAAGTTAACTCTGAAAGCTGTCATCAGACTTAATCATTAGTTATTACAGAACATTTTTGTATGGATGCGCTAATCATCCTATGCTGCACATCATAGGAAAAGCAATTAGTTTTAGAGGAAAACAATTAGTTTTAGAAATATTTTTATTCTATCAGTATTTAGATTTCAATTATACCTAGGCATGTTCTCATGTTTTAAGCAGAAAAATATTTTTCCCACTTTAGTTTCAATTTGTGTCCCCAAGTAGCCTGGGACCTTCCATAATTATTAAGTTAATAACTGAAATTAAATGGATGTATTTGTATGATCTAAAATTGAATGGCTTTTTTCTTTTAAATGCAGTCCTTGTTTTCAGTTTCATTTAAGCCACTTTAGAGACTATTTTTTAATTACGCTGGAGGAAGAAGCTTATTCCAAAACAGGTACCCTCATGGAAAGCTATGTTCTTACAGCTCCAGCAGCTGAACAATGTGGAATAATTTTACTTCTCTAACTTTCCTGGAAACACTGGAGATTCTGGAGATTAAGTTCAATTTCTGTTACATTCCATTCCTTTCACTGTGGACAAGTAATTCAATTTCTCCTTGCAGTTTGCCCCGTCTAAAACATCTAAAAATGTATTAGACTTTCCCTTCTTGTCTAGTTGTCTTGGAAACTATCACAGGAGGGAACTGGCTCTAATTTTCAACATCTATGTTGCTTTTCAGAATTCTTTACTTTAGATATAAAGTGATTACTGAACATAGAATAAAATGCTTACTGACAGACTCAAAAAAGAGTTTAACTAAGGGTCTTTTGCAAGTTTGTTAATGAAAAGAACCTCCAGTCCAAAGGAAGAAATAAAGAATCAAAAGAAAACTTGGTTGCATTAAGTTAAGAAGTGAGTACAATAGTTATATCAATGGGTATGAACTGGAATGTCTGATTTTGATATTTTAGGTCAGATATAATTAGTAATGCTAATTAGTTAAATTAAACGAGATTTTCAAGATCAAAATAAGTAAGCTTCATAATCAAATTTTCATTAAAATGTAAGCTTCTGAAAAGTAACACTGGTATTATTGTTTAGCACATGTTTTTTTCTAATTTAAAAAGCACAAATGTTTGCTTTTGTAAACAAAAACTAAAATATGGACAAAATTCAGATCAGCTACTAAACCATTTATTCCCATATTCTATATTTATGATTACCAAGTGGGGTAGCACAAATTGTAAAATGACGCATAATTTGGCATTTTGCTCTCTGTTCTAGTGTCTCTCTCTCTCCTCTGTCAGCAAATTGGCAAGTTTACTAGCACAGAAGAATAAATAATTAGCCACAACAGGTTTCTTTCATTTAATTACGCTCGATGCTACTGTTAAAAGTAATTTGCGGCTAACATCACTAAAATATATCCTTTGTCAGAAAATATTGCAAGGAAAAAAAATCACTGTTGATCCTCTTTTTAAGTGTTGAGTTAGTAGGTAAGAAAAGAAAGTGAAAGCTGGAGATGGGGCTGAATGACACCAGTAAATATGTCTGCAGTCTCTGTCCATCCTGAATGTTTTAAGTTTTCTGCAGAATGAAATAGATACCTATGGGAAAAAGTGACAGATATATATTATGGTTGCTCAGTGAAGAGAAGGAATAGGAATAGGTCTTGAATACCATCATTTTTTCCTGACAGTAGAGGTTTTCAAACTCTATCACAGTGTCCTAGCACTTGTTTTAAGTGGTCACAGCTTCCACCCTTTTTCTAAACTCCAGAATTTCACACCTGTTAAATTCCAGTGTGAATTTGGGACCCACTGTATTCAGTGGGTCACCTCAGTTAAACACTCCAGCTTTTCGTTCTGTAACCAACTCCAACAGGTAACAAGCTAATAGAATTACCAGTGGATATACATGGAATTTGAAAGATGACTGCAGTTTTTAATGTATGAATCAGAAAGTCCAACATGTTTGCATGAATATGATCATACTTGTGTACATTCTTGAAAACAAATGCAGTTACTAGCATATGAACACATTCTGTGTCCGGCTTACTCTTCCTTTAGACGAAAGATAGTATTGCCAGTTCCAGTATTGCCCATATTCACGGCCAATATTTAATCAAAAATGATCTGAGCACTTCTAGATGAGCACATTTGTATTTCCCCCTTCACAGATGAGGAAGCATGTTCTCCTGCAGTGTGCAGATATTCTTTGGGAGAGGACACAAACAAATCTACAAACACCTGCAGAATCCCCTTCCTGATGACTGACTGATAATATGGGTAACCCAGCCCCTGACATGAAACAGCAGAGCACGAAAGAGATAGCTATAAGAGTAAGTGCTTCAGACGACTGGAGGTGGAACAAAGAACAAACCAGACCAAAATTGGCAGTCTCATATTCCAAGAGAAAACATCTAGATGCACAGAAAATACATGCTAGTATCAAACTAGTAGAGTAGAATGTAACATTTGAAGTCTCTAATTTAACAAAATACATTAGGATATTTGGGATAAAAAACTTAGCTTATGCTAAATGCTTGAATTTTCTTATAAAGATTATAGATACATAATATTAACAACCATTTCTCTTTGTGCTTTTTAATCAAGACAATCTAATGTCAAACTTTTTCATATACATTGTCCTATACATTTACACTGTGCTAACATGAGCAGGCACATACAAGAGTGACAGTTGTGGAAAGAGTAGAATTCAAACACACTCCGAGTTTGGAGTGTAAGTGAGATGTGACCTGATAGTATGGATAATTAGCTTTAAGAGAACTTTGAGGTTTTGTTTATATAAGAACAAGAAATAGAAAAAGTGGAAAAATGTGAACCTCTCTGGTGAAAAAATAACACATCATCAGGTATTTTGCAGTATTCCCATCTCACAGTTTTAATACAGTTTGAATCTTAGAGTGTTATATTATTTCCATTTGTGTCATTTTCTCTTGTAAGAAAAATAATTCATAGGTTGACCAGTTCTGGGGCACAAAGAACCATGAAACAATATAGGCAATCATATGCAATCATACTTAAATTTCCACACTGGCTTTCAGTCACTAGTTTTTTTGTCACCATATTACTTACACTAACTAGTAATAATATTGCTTAGACATTAACTTGGGCAGTCCACAGACAGTCATGGCTTGAAAAGCTAAATATAGAAAAGAGGTGGGAAAAGAAGCACAGATAGTGTAGTTATGTCCTTGAGAGTGACACAGTAGACTAGTTGAAGAACTAACAGTAAAAGATGGTACTCTTGAACCTTAACTAAAAACCCAGTATCTGTCAGATCAGAATCATAGAGTCATAGAATGGTTGATGTTGGAAGGGATGTCTGGAGGTCATCCTGGCTCAAGCAGGGCCATCTAGAGTTAGTTGCCCAGGACCATGTTCAGACAGATTTTGAGTATCTCCAAAGATTCCACAACCTCTCTGGACTACCAGTTCCAGTTCTCAGTCACTTCCACAGCAAAAAAGTGTTTCCTGATGTTCAGGTAGAACCTCCTGTGTTTCAGTTTGTACCCCCTGCCTCTTGTTCTGTCAGTGGTACTCACCACTGAAAAGAGACTGCTTCTGTCCCCTCTCCACCCTTCCTTTGGATATCTGTACACATTTATAAGATCCCCTGTGAGCCTTCTCTTTGCCAGGCTGAAGAGTCCCAGCTCTTTCAGCCTTTCCTTATCTGAGAGATGCTTCAACCCCTTAATCATTTTAGCAGCCTTTCATGGGGCTCTTTCCAGCATGTCCATGCCTCTCTTGTGCTGAAGAACCCAGAACTAGACACAGTGCACCAGGTTGGGCCTCACCAGTGCTGAGTAGAGGGGAAGGATCACCTCCCTCAGCCTGCTAGCAATGCTTTGCCTAATGCAGCCCAGTATATCATCAGACTTCTTTGTGGCAAGGGTACATTGCTGGCTTGTCTTCAGCTTGGTGTCCACCAAGACTCCCAGGTCCTTCTCTGCAAAGCTGCTTTCCAGCTGGTCAGTTCTTGTAAGGCCAGCAGCAGCAGCAGTAGTTGCTTCATAGTGAGCAGAGCGTGAGGCTAGCGAGGTGCCAGGGGATGTCTGAGGGGTTCCTGAGCCCCGACACCTGGGGCTGTGTGCATGGAGGTGCCAGCCAGCAGGTGACCGGTGTGGCGAGAGGGCCCGGCGAGAGTTGGGCGGAGGCGGCTAAGCGTGGCCAGTTCAAATGGCAGGAAGCCGCCTGGAGCCCGCCCCCAGGAGCGCCGCGACCAGGGTGGCCGCAGACAGGGCCGGGGCTGTTTGCGTGGTGGTCGGCGTGGAAGGGCACGTGAGAATGGCTGCACACTGTCACTCTGTCAGTGGGTGGCCTGCTCTGCTCACCAGCAGTCATGGACTGCAGCCCCAGTGGCCTCTCCAACCAACAGGCAACGCATTAAACAATATTCTGCAGGTGTGTGGCAGCGAGGAGGCACAGACATGGTGACCTCTGGACAGAAAGCCATGCCCTCCGTTCCTCCAGCTCCCGGTAGAACTGATACCACCACCCAGACGGAGCTCCAGGCAGTTCATGCGACCACACAGCTCTCAGGTTGTGGAGTGTGCCTGGCGCTACTCCCTGAGCTGGAGGGCGAGAGCAAGCACACCTGCGAGATGTGCCCAGGTAGATGAACTGCTCTGCCTGGCAGCCAAGCTTCAGGAAGAGGTGGAGAGACTGAGAAGCATCTGGCAGTCCAGAAAGGTGACAAATAGATCAATGGAGCCGTGCTCTGCCTTCTCAGGTACGCACATGCCATCCTGGCATGGCCACTACTGAAGCAGGCCTGGCATCTGATCTGCATCAGGATATAGGCAGCAACTTGAGGGACACCAAGGATTGGAAGCAAGTTACTGCACAGAGCTGAAAGAGGAGCCCCTGTCTGCCCTCTCAGCTTCCACTATTGAATAGGTATGAAGCCCTGGGTGTGGCAGATGAGGGATGTGAGAAGAGGGAAGAGGAGGCATCCATGTAAGATCTCGCTCCAAGGTCAGATCAACCAAGGCCTTGTAGCAAGTGCAGCATCAAGAGCAGCGCCATGAAGAAACAGCAGTGAGTTGTAGTCAGAGGTGACTCCCTCCTCAAGGAAACAGAGGCTCTCATCTGCAGAACAGACCCTCCTCACAGAGAAGTTTTGCTGCATCCCCAGAGCTCAGATCAGGGATGTTACTAGGAAGCTTTTGAGCTTAATACAGTCTTCAGACTATTACCCACTCTTCCTCTTTCAAGTAGGTACCAACAACTTAGCTACAGGAAGCCTGAAGGCTATCAAAAGAGATTTCAGTGCACTGGGGAGGCAACTGAAGGACTCAGGAGCACAGATGGTGTTTTCCTCAATCCTCCCAGTAATGGGGAGAGACACGGAAAGAAACAGGTGAGCCCAGGTCATCAATGCCTAGCTCCAAGACTGATGCCCTCTGCCAGAATTTTGAGTTTTATAATCATGCAAGAGTCTTTGAAATGAGAGGTCTGTTCGGGCCTGATGGGACCCACCTGTCTTGATGGGGGAAACATTTCCTGGCTTGTAACCTGTCGAGACTGATTGAGAGGGCTTTAAACTAGGATTGATGGGGGGCCAGGCAGGAGGTTACCATTAGAAATACTGAGGTAATGCCAAGGGATGGTGTGGCACTGTCTTGAGGGTGGCAAGGCAAACGGGAGCATCTATGCCACTCCAGGGAGTGCTGTGTGTTCAGGAGCACATCTGAAATGCTTGTATAACAACGCACACAGTATGAAGAACAAACGGGACAAACTGGAAGCTTTGATCCTTTCCCAGGGCTATGATATCATCTGTATTAGTGAAACTTGATGGGACTAGTCCCACAACTAGAATGTTGGGATCGAGGGCTTTTGGCTGTTCAGGAGGGGAGGCAGGGCAGGCAAAGTGGAGCTGTTACACTGTATGTAAGGGAGCGTTGACACAGCAGAGAGCCTCTGGGTGAGGCTTAAGGGGATGGATAGCCAAGCAGATGTTGTTGTGGGTGTCTACTATTGAGCGCCCACCCAGGATGATGGCACAGATGAGCTATTCTACAGACAACTGGGGGAAGTCTCGGGATCGGTTGCCCTCATCCTTATGGGAGACTTCAACTTCCCAGACATAAACTGGGAATGTCATACTGCTGTGACAAATAAGGCTGGGAAATTCCTAAAGCGTGTTGAAGTTAAATTCCTGTCACAAGTACTGAGTGAGCCAACTAGGAAAGGAGCCCTCCTGGATCTGTTGTTTGAGAACAAGGAAGGCCTTGTGGGAGAGGTGATGGTAGGTGGCTGTCTTGGCCACAGTGATCATGAATTAGTTGAGTTCAAAATTTTTGATGTCAGGAGATAAAAGGTCAGCAGTGCAGCAGTGTTGCCACCATGGACTTTAAGAGCAGACTTTAATCTTCTCAGGGAGCTAATTAGAAGTGTTCCCTGGGAATCTGCTCTAGAGGGTTTAGGGGTCCATGAGAGCTGGTCGCTTTTCAAGAATCACCTTTTAAAAGCCAGGAGCAGGCAATCCCACTGTGCTGCAAGTCAAGTAAGTGCGGCAGAAGACCATCTTGTGTGAATGGGGAACTCCTCCTGGAACTGGGGCACAAAAAGAAAATATATGACCTCTGGAAGCAAGGCCTGGTTTCACAGGGGAAGTACAGAGCTGCAGTTCTCATCTGCAGGGAGAAAACAAGAAAAGCCAAAGCCCTAGTTGAGTTGACACTTGGCACTGTGGAGTCAGACAACAAAAAAGGCTGTTTCAAGTATGTCAACAGCAAGAGGAGGTCAAAGGAAAACATTGGATTGATACCTGAAGTGGATGGTCACCTACAAAGTACGGAGGAGGAAAAAGTGGAAGCATTTAATGCCTTTTTTTGCCATTGTATTTAACAGTAACGACAGATCTTGGACTGCCCAGACCTCAGAGTTGGAGGACCATGACTGGGGGAGCAGTGACTTTTCATCTGTGGTCACCAAAATTGTAAGGGAACAGTTGTATCAGCTCAATGCTCATAAGTCCATGGAGCCAGAAGAGATTCACCCCAGAGTTCTGAAGGAATTAGCAGACGTTATAGCTCCCACTCAACAATTTACCAAAGGTCATGGGAGTCTGGGGAGGTCCCCGCTGACTGGAAGCTGGCCAATGTTATACCCATCTACAAAAAGGGCATGAGAGAAGACTCAGGAAACTGCAGGCCTACTAGTCTAACCTCAGTCCCGGGAAAAGTTATGGAGAAGATTGTCCTGGGGGATACTGAAAGGCACTTAAAGAACAAAGCAGTTATCAGGCATAGTAAACATGGGTTCATCAAGGGAAAATTCTACCTTAGCAATTTGGTCCCCTTCTATGATAAGGTTGCCTGCTTGGTGGATAAAGGGAAGGCAGTGGACATAATCTGTCTGGATTTCAGCAAGGCTTTTGATACCATTCCTCACAGCATCCTTCTGGACAAGTTGTCCAACTGTGAGATAAAGAGGTTCACAGTACACTGGGTGATGAACTGGCTTGACGGTAGAGCTCAAAGTGTTGTAGTAAATGAGGAGAGGCTGAGGACACTTGGGTTGTCTAGTTTGGAGAAGAGTAGGCTCAGAGGCAACCTCATTGATCTCTGTAACTTCCTGAAGAGAGGAAGCAGAGAGGCAGGTGCCAGTCTCTTCTCTCTGGTAACCGATGACAGGATGAGTGGGAACAGCACAAAGCTGCACCAGGGGAAGTTCAGACCTGATATAATGAAAAAATTCTTTACCATGAGGGTAGTCAAACACCAGAACAGGCTTGCTAGAGAGGTGGTTGATGCCCCATGCCAGTCAGTGCTCAAGAGGCATTTGGACAAAGCCCTCAATAATATGCTTTAACTTTTGGTTAGCCCTGAAGTTGTCAGGCAGTTGGACTGGATGATCTTTGAGGGTCCCTTCCAACTGAACTGTTATATTATTCTATTATTCCCACCTTATATTGGTTCATGGGGTTATTTGTACTTAGCTGCAGAACTTCACAGTATTCCTTGTTGAGCTTTTTAAGGTTCCCATCAGCCCATTTCTCCAGCCTGTCCAGGTCCCCGTGGATGGCAGCACAACCCTCCGGCTTATCAGCCACTCCTCCCAATCTTGTATCATCTCCAAACATTCTGAGGGTGCCCTCTGTCCCATCATTCAGATTGTTAATGAAGATGTTTAACAGGACTGGACCCAGTATTGACCTTTGGGGTACACTGCTAATTACAGGCCTCTAATTAGACCTCCTACCACAGATCACCACCCTCTGGGCCTGGCCGTTCAGCCAGCTTTCAATCCACTGTCTTCTCATCCAGCCCATACTTCATCAGCTTTTTTATGAGTATCTTACGTGAGACAGTGTTGAAAGCCTTACTGAAGTCAAGGTAGACAATATTCACTGCTCTCCCCTTGTCTACCAAGCCATTAATTTCATTATAGAGGGTGATCAGGTTGGTCAAACATTATATAAGAATATTTCTTAGTAAGTTTACCACAATTCTCTTTTAATTTATAATGCTTATTTAAAGTCTCAGAAGCTAAGAAGTTAAAATAACAAAGAGAACATACCACATAAGTTGCAAGGATAACAAATAAACACAACTGCAATATAGAAAAGTAAAAAAAAAAAATCCTTTTTGATCATTAATTACTGAAAATGAGAGAAAAGATTTTATCAATAGTAGTAAAGAAAACATCATTACTAGAGCCTGATTCTGAAGTACATAAAACAGAGTTTTCAGATTTGTGAGTTCTGTAAGTACATCACTAACCTTAAGCCATAATATCTCAGGTATTCCAAGTATGGGATTTTCTTTTATTATATTCTTAATTCCCTCCAAATGATTCACCAATTGGTCTCCAATGTTCAACAACAAACATATTCTTAGGCTTGCATGATACTGCTTGATATGAATCTACATTATTTTTTTCTGTGCTTTCATGTCTACGCTTAAAGCAATTCTCTCTCTTTTTTTTTTTTTTTTCCCCAGATACCATTTCAGGTTTGAACATCCTTTGATCAATAGTACTGCCATCTGCAGCACTATAAGTTCAAAGTATAAATTCAGTAATAGAGAAATGAAGTACAGTTGTCCTGGTAAGATTACAGACAATGAGATGGAAATGGAGAAAGGGAGGGGTGCAAAACAAAACAAAAACCTCACAGGTGTACTTAATGTTTGTGTGTTACACTGTTATTTTTCTCTTAGATACTTATAAAGTATGGCAGGACATCCATCTAGTAATTAATTGTTGGATTCAACTTGTAGTGGAGTGATATACATGAATATCTGATTTCTATTACTGGGAAGATTTGCATATGAAGCAGTGAAAGACAGTTGCGTTGTGTTTACCATCATTCTAGCCTGTGCTTTATCTATTGGGTTTTATCACATATCATGCACGTATTTTTGGAAAATGAGTCAGTCCTTGCAATTGCCTGAAATTCATTCTTTTGTTCATTCAGTTCCTTCTTGTGTACTCTATGTTATCATAATGAATGCTTTTTCAGTGTACTTTATGTTCCCTTCATCATAATCAAATCAGGAAAGTGATGACTGCTACTTAGGAGAGTGGCTTTCATTTCTCAAAACTTATACAAGTAGTAGCTGTAGACATCAGGTTGCAGATATTAGTACCTATTCAGTATTTTTAATTATTTTTTTTATATTGTAAGTAACAATATTACTTTTTTTCCGTAATTTCCAAGCATGTGCTCTACTTGTCCTCATTACTGTACTTAATTTTGTAACTGCTTTATATATAGGGAAAGGTTGAAAACAGCTTTACTGAGAACTTGCAAGAAAACAGGAAATTAAACAAGCCTGTCTCCCAGGTCTTAGGCCAAGATTGTAGCACTGGGGTCTCCCATCTATTCTTGTCATTTCTATTTATTTTAAAAAATACATTTCTCAAGATTTTGTCTTTGTGATGAGCTTTTTATGTTACCCGTTCCCAAACAATGTTACAATAAATACATAGTTAGCGCTACTATGCATTAGTGTTCCTTTATTTTAGGTCATCAAAGCAATAATACTCAGGTAATCTTAAAAGAGGTGAAGTGCACATGGTACAGCCCCTCCTACACTGAGGTACTGTCTCAGCCATTCTCTCCAGGAAAAAATAAATATTCTTTGCTTGAAACATCTTTCTATATCCGTAAGTAAATCTTTCCAGAGCGGAACACATTTTTTTCCCTGAGACAGTGAAGCAATATTCCAAACTGTTAAGACTTTTCAGACATATTTCAGCTCACCTTGTAACTTAGAGGGTTCATTTCATCTTTTCTAGCCACCATTGAAATCGTTCATTACATGTCTGAGGTTTTGAGGTCAACAATATTTCTTTAATTTGCACAGCAGCATTGCTATTAATGGTGATCAATAAAGTCAACAGAAGTAAAAATGTTTTGCACTATTTTCTCAACTCTCTTCATTTAATATCTTTTTCCATTTGAGAAGTTTTTTAAACAGCCACAGCTTATATCAGACTTCTGTTTCTGTTTATCTGCATATAATGAAAACCTCCTCTAGCCACATCCAACAAGGGGCTTTATAGTGTACTAGGGATTTTGTATTTTGACCAATTAAGTCACCTCAAATGGCTTGCTTTACCTTCAGCAAGTGCTTCAGGTATTCCCACTAGGTATTTTTAGAGACAATTTAGAGATAAGAATGTCTGCAGGAAAAATCAAAACTAGGTAGGTAGCTACTGCATAGGAGGATAAAATCAACTACAAATACTATTGAAAAGTTCAGTGATAAGGGCTGGAGGCAACAAAATGGAAATTCTCTACTAACAAGCTAAGTCCTTCATATGAAGAGGGGATATATAAAAGACACAAACCTAAGGNTTTTTTTTTTTTTTTTTTTCTGAAATAACAGTTCACTATTTGTACCTGTTGGAACAAATACATCAGCTTTTCTCTTGGACTGAAATTGGTCAGTGCTACAGTTCACCAACTTTCATGGACTCAGATTTGCAATCAAATTATGGCTGATTTCACTCTATCTGTCTGCATGTGTTCTTAAGACATAAAATAAGTTAGTAAAAAGCTGGTCAAATTGTATTGTCTTGTGTTTACCACAGGCTAAAAGGTTACCCACAATCAGATACTTTGACTTAGTTTATGTGTGATAACTTGTGCATTATTCCCACTGAGTTAATAAAAATAAAATATTAAAGCTCCATTTGATGGGTCTGCAAACTGCTTTAGATACTTTTAGGTATTTAGACTCCATTTAAATAATTTGTCTACAATACCAGCAGAACCCTTTGCTTCTGACACTTTTAACATGCAAAAGCTGAAAGAAAAGAGTGAAATCCAGAGTCCTACATTGGAAATTTCACATTTGCATACAGTAATTGGAAAATCAGGTGGTTTAGAATGGAATATATACTCAGACCACAAAGAGTGCAAAAATGTTAGCTTCTTTCAACTGGGATCACCAAATACCCTTGTGTTCCTTAAATCTACACTTGTATACAAGAGTGGTGGAGGTGTTTTGAGATGTCACTTGTTTTCTCAGGAACCTCAGGCTGAAAGTTTGTCTTTCAAAAAATAGTCCTTTATTGCTGTCTGTCAAAAGTGAGACTGGCCATTCCTGCTTTTTTCCAGGCACCTCAGCACAATGTTTCAAGGCACAGTGTGCTAAGATAGTGCGAGATGCAGAATCAGCAGCTATTCTTAGAAATTTTTCTAGCAAAAGAAAATATTGTTAGAATAGCCACAGCCTTCCCAGATGAATGTTCCCACCACAAAAACATACAGCCTGGTGGTGAAACTACTCCTGAAAAAGGGAGAGATATAGGCTTAAAATCCCTCAGGTGAAGGAAGCCATTGGACTTAGCTGTGTATACCTTCAGCAGGTCCTCCAGTCTTCAACAGATATTGCGATGTTGTAACATATAACAGAATATCCCTTGGCTAATGTGGATTATCTAATTAGGCTGGGGCTTTTTACTAGTAAGGTTTAAAATAATATGAATAAGGCACCACAGAATCTGTGGGTAGGTAAGATACATGCACCTCGAGGTCAGTAATTGGACACTGAGATGGTGCACCACAGAGCTCATCATGGTTTGCATAGTTCTCTGTTCTACTTTCCACCAAGCAGTGACCTATTTAAGTAATGAGAAAAGAACATTAATGTTACACAGTATTTAAAGCGTTAATCATAAAAGATATTACAAAGACCTTTCATTAATATATAAGAGTCACCACCCAGCACTACCCACTTCATAACAGGTTTACAAGCATCTTGTTCTAGAAACACAAGTAACTCTTCCTATTTTAAATTCAATCAAGCAATGTTAACATATGGTCTTTCATAGTCAGATAAATCTTCCAACATTATCGTGGACACTAGTAATCATTGTTTTGGAGATAACCTCCCTTCAGTTTTCATGCTCAATTCAAATCTCTTTCACAGCATATTCATCTATCCCAGTTTCTGGCATCAGTTTGATTCATGAATAGCAATCATACAGAACTGTACCAGTTTTTCAGCATGACTAATTTTCTCAAGCAGGCAGAGAGAGACAGCCACACCAACAACACACCCACCATCATTTTGCATAATATATGCTTTATACTTGCCAATCTGTTCACATATAGGGATATTTTTTTTCAGGCATTGTAACCAAGAGCTTTAAAAAGAGAACATTTAAAGAGATGACATAAGAAGTCTAGCAGTAAGAAAAAGCTGGACAAAATTTCATTCAGCAAATGTGGTGAGCCCAAATTACATCTTTTTGGGACTATTGAAACATTAATTAAGAAGGGTGTAGACACTTCATGTTCACAAAGTTGTGCATCTCCTGATTACATTCGTTTTAAGATACAACGACCCATGTATCATGGGTAAACTAGATAGGATAAACTTGGAATAGGATAAACTGGAATTTTCACAGGTAATTTTATAATATACCCCACCCTGTGAATATGCTAAGATTTTTTGGTAGGCTGAATAAGCAACTGGACTTCATTAAGCTCATTAGAACACATTGTCTGCCCCATTCCTCCAATTCAGCACCAAGCCATAGAAATTATATTCTCCAGTTATACACATCCTCCTCTGGAGCAGGAGCTGTGCTAGAACCTGAAGAGATCCACAGCACAGAGGAGTTGCTCTATACAATGTATCAAGGAGGAGACCAGTATCTAATGATTCCATGTACTTATGATCCTTAAAAGACAGTGCTTCAGTGCTGAGTTACAGCACATGGGTCTGCAAAGAGCAGTCAGAGAGTCACTGGTTTCTGAATATCTCAGAACTTCTTTGAACTTTCTTCTTCAGCTCCAACTACTTTTATTTCCTCATTAAAAGACAGGATCAGAGGGAATCTGGTCAGTGATGTAATTAAGTGTATACAAAGTTCAGCCATATTTAATTTGGGCAGCTTTTACTCCACTTCTCATTGCTTGTCCTGGAGTACCAGGAAGATAAATTTACCCACTCATCTTATTTGCCATATTGCCATGATACCCCTTGCTTCATGGTCAGCAAATTAAATTACAGAATGACAAAATCTTTTTGAATTTATCTCAAGCTGAGAAATTTGAAACATTTCCCCACATCAGCCAGCACTGCAGTATGTACGTAAGAAATCAGTGATGAAAGAGTAAATTATGTATTTAGATGTACATATATACACTGTTGTCATCTAATATCTACCAGAGTTGCCTGTTTGTGGTCTGATTCCTAGAGAGGAGGGAGCAAGTTGTGCCCAGCATGCTAGAAGGAGTCATTAAAACTCAGATCCAAGGCAGATCCACTTGCAGGAGTACACTGCTGCCACAAATCTGTGCTTCAGTCAGGTGAGGTCAGCTATCACTTATTGCCTGGTCTGCACTGATGGCAACTGAGGTTACCTTTCTGGATGTGCAGATTGCAAGTGACTTGAAAAATGCAAGAGACATATTGTTTGAATGTTGGAACAGGAAATGTGCTGAGAGGGGTGACTAAGGTCTCTCTATTTAAGTGCCTATTCCCCTCTGAGCTTTTGTGCTGAACAGAGATAACCATCTGTGCTCAATTGCTACTCGTGGTTTTGTAACATCAGCATCTGCTGATAAAGAAAATACGGGAGTCTGTGCCCACAATAACTAAAGCCTCATTTACCACATCAAAACTCACTTACTAATTGTTCAGTTTTATTTTAGTTGGATTGCAGGTGTTGTCACTCCTTCTGACATCTGAAATTATTTAGAGTAAGATTCACCCATAGAATGCTAGCTTTTTCTTTTTTTTTTTTTTAAATGATTTTTATACATGGATAAAAAGTAAAAATTTTGTTCTGCATGTCTCTCAAATTAACTAAAAGAAAAATATGCTTTCTAAGGGTTATTCTTCTGTGTAACCACATGCTCTCAATCTAAAGATAGTTTTTAGACTAGTGAGAGATGAAAGTGAAATCTCCTCAAAGATCATAGAACATACGTCTCCTTTGTGCCAGCTGTAAAATATTAGCCTAGAATGTCTGCGTGTCTGCTACTGACAATTCTTGACAAATTTTCATGTTGCAGCACATGAGATATTAAGTCATAAAAAATCAGTCTCATTCACGATTGGCACAAAGCCACAGACCTGCAACAAGCACAGTGTGCACCCATACCATTTTGATATGACATATCAATATGATATGGAGTGTTGTATTTCAGATTGTCAAAATCCCTGTTAGTTTTGAAGACAGCAGCATGAAAACTGTGGATGATTTAACAGAGGATGCTGGAATATATTGTTAGTGCCTGAAATAAGAGCTTCTGTATCTCATATTGAGGGAACTTCTGTACCACTGGAACTGCAGTTAGAGCACTTGCATAGCTGTAGACAGTCAGGTTGGGTCTTGTGGGCTTGCTAGCTGTGGCTCATATCTAGCCATGACAGACCGGAGACAGATGACAATTCAGTTGTCTCTATATTGTGCTTCCAGGAGCCACAGTAGGTGAAACACTATGTGAAAAGACCTAAACTGGCTTCCATAAGACTTGCTACCTTGAGCTCCACCTGGCAGGCAAATATCTGCTTTTCTTCAAGGTCCAAATAGTCATCAAAATGTTTTATCCACACTTGTGCAACACTACACCTGACTATCTACAAGCAGCTGTACCCCAGCAGGGAGCATAAAGAGGTATCTCCAGTCTCTGCACACACAGCACAGCTAATCTGAAACTGAGCAAAACTTCAACAAATAATTGGGTTTATGTAACAAACATACTAAAAGGAAACAAAGATAGATTTTACATCAGTAAGAAGCTGAAATTCAGGAAGGAGACAGAATCGTGACCTAAGACTGTCTCTACAGCAAAGGGACTTACTTTCTGTTTGACAAAACAAACAAAAACTAAACAAAAATTGAATTACTTTGTGCATGGAGACACAACTTCAGTAAAAAGACTAAAAAACAGCCCCCCTCCAATAAATTAAGTGTGGGCAGTGTTCTGGGATGTCTGAATTTTCAAGGTCAGTTGCTGGAGTGGTGAGGTAGGAATCCCTTCTGAGTGCTTCAGGAGGTACCAGACTGCTTCTGCCTCAGCCAGTAAGCCCCTGTGAAGGTGTTGATTCATATTGGACATGGCCCTTTCACAGAATCACAGAAT
>VXAL01000652.1:83740-101080 GCA_013399475.1 Chauna torquata | reverse complement strand
GCTCCAGCCCTCTCATCACACTCATGGCCCTTCTCTGGACTCACTCTAACAGGTCCATGTCCTTGTTATGCTGAGGGCCCCAGACCTGGATGCAGCACTCCAGGTGGGGTCTCACAAGAGTGAGTAGAGGGGGACAATCACCTCCCTTGACCTGCTGGCCACGCTTCTTTTGATGCAGCCCAGGATACAGTGCGCTTTCTGGGCTCCAAGTGCACGTTGCTGGCTCATGTTGAGCTTCACATCAACCAACACCTCCAAGTCTTTCTCCGCAGAGCTGCTGTCAATCCATTCCCCGCCCAGCCTGTATTTGTGCTTGGGATTGCTGTCACCCAGGTGCACAACCTTGGACATGACCATGTTGAACTTCACGAGGTTTGCACGGGCCCACCCCTCAAGCCTGTCAGCGTCCCTCTGGGTGGCATCCCTTCCCTCCAGGAGTTGGACTCGATGATCCTTGTGGGTCCGTTCCAACTCAGGATGTTCTATGATTCTATAATTGCTGAAAAAGAGATGGCTGTTTTACTCTGTTAGAAACACTCTTCTTTTTTCCTTTATGCAAGAGTGATCACAGAAAATGTTGAATAAATAATTGCAAAGAATGTCTGTGCTCTTACACCATGTAATAAATCACTTTTAGGGATATGTAAGGTGTATGACATCTTCTAAGTTTTTTCAAAATGTTGTTCCTATAGACAAAAAAAGCTAGTGAACATCACTCTTTTCAGTATGGTTAAAGTACATTAGACCAATGAAGTCATTTTTTCACTTTAACAGCTATTGTAGTTTAGTCTGGAATGAATAAAAAGGACCTCAATTTGGAATTCAAAGAACAATAACATGCTGGTTAAAGTAGTTATTACTAAATAGTATTTCAGTTATGGACATGAAAAGGAAAAAAACTATGATGAAGAGTAAGGCTTCCACTTAGCAGCACATCACCATGCAAAGTGTACAGGATCCCTTAAAACAGTAGATCTTAAAGGATCAAAGTTTTCTGTTCTGAAAAATTTAATCTTGATTGACTTTGTTGTAGACAGTAGCATAGGTTGTTAGCCATTTACATGTTTAGAATATCCACTGTCTTCCTCTTCACTATCTCTACTACAGTATCTATATCCCCTGGGTAAATTTCTTATTTTGGCCACATCGAACTGTTTCTAGTACTGGTTCTTCTCACATTCAGTCCGTTAACGATCTATGCACCAGGAGCTGTACTTCCCCACACTTTGCTGTTTTGTTATAACACAAGAAAAACTAGATGTCCTGTATTCGTTCGTGTTATGCTGTTTCTAGTTCTTTGTCTTCTTACAGCTAGAATAGCTTACAGCTAGAATAACTTCTTTTATTTCCATCTCCCAGCAAGACTCATATACTGTCTTCTCCTTTTCTCAGAAATGAAAGAGAAAATATCTTGAAATCATTCAGATTTGCTTAGCTCTGCTCTCCTTTTAAGAAAAAAAAAAAAAAGGAAAAAAGAAAAGGAGGGATTGCTTAATCCTTTCTGTGCAATGAAAGAACACAGACTTTCTGGTGATCCTTTTATGGAGACACTTGTTGTCCCTTAACAACCTCTGATTTTTTTTTTCACACTAAAAATAAAAATGATTTTAAAGAAATCTCATAAACAAATCTTCAAGATGGAAACTATATTCCATAAAGATTTGCATAACTTACTGTGTGCTTATATGCATCACACAGTTTCCCAAAGCAAGTTATTTTATTACTTATGGTACAAAAAGTTGTATCAGTTGTTAATAATGCCATGTGTCACATCAGTGAAGCTTTCAGGCAACTCTACCAATACATGTATCAAAACAGAAATTTTTATGTGGTCTTGGTGGTCTGGTCTGCTTTTTTCCTTTTTTTAATTTTTTTTTTTTTAAACAAACCAGTCACAAGGAATGTTAATTTTGTTTCTTCAGCTGACATCTGAAATGTTTGAAGCTGATCTTGAAAAAGCATTGCTGCTAAGCAAACTGGAATATGAAGAGCACAAAAAGGTATTTGTGGGATTCATCCTAATGTGAAAACAGTAAAAGTTTGAGGTTTGAATTTTAAAAATAAAGCAAATCACTCAAAAGTACCTCTTTTTCATGCAGATTGTCTGCTTCCACT
Source organism: Chauna torquata (assembly GCA_013399475.1). Lineage (NCBI taxonomy): Eukaryota > Metazoa > Chordata > Aves > Anseriformes > Anhimidae > Chauna > Chauna torquata. The sequence continues at coordinate 98,965 of VXAL01000652.1, read as the reverse complement.
GCTCAGATGCTTAAGAGTTTAGAGAAATAATGGATTTGAGAGAAACCATATATAGTAATATCATGGGTGGTTTGTTTGTTTGTTTGTTTTTAATTGGCCTGTAAAGAGTACAACAAGAGATCCTGACTTTACTCAGAAAAAAATCTGGCACACTTCGAGAGTCAGAGAATCAAAGCGCTGACTTCTCTTCAGGCCTTAAGTTGTTAGTTATGTCTGAAACTTTTGCATTTTCACTAACAACGTTTCTCTGATTTGTGTGTAAATATTAGTTCTGATAAGCTGTATACATTTCCCTCAGCTGGTCAGGATGCTATTTTCTGAGTGGTTCTTAAAAAACACTGAGGAGTTTTTCTTAAAAAAAAAAAAAGCGTAAGTGAAACTTAATTTCTAACAGGAACTTGCTTCTTAGCAACAACTCAGGAGCCAATGAAATGTTATGGAAATATACAAATTTAAACGTAACTATGCATCATAAATAAATAAAATTTGCACATGCAATTTATGCAAATATCTTCAGTTATTTGAGGTGGGAAAATACCATAATGCTTAGAGAAGCCAGTGTTAAATTTTTAACTGGCATATTAAAAGTTCTTTTTGAAAATTAAGACAATCTTCAGGCATAGTAGCATAGCATCTTTTGCAGACTTTCTGAAAATTACCTTTGAATAACTAAAAACGTATACTATATATTCAAAATATACAGTATGCGTGAGTACAGGTTAAGAAAAATTCTTTCTATGGAAAGAAGAGCACTCCAATTCCATCTTTGCTTTCTATTTAACATTTCTTAAGATGATCTGGGCTAAAATCAGGCAAAACGTCTGGTACAGTGATAATTTGCTAAGAATATTAATGCAGATGTGGGGTGGGAGATGGTGTTCAAGTTCAAATGGATATCATGTACCATCCTGTCTGATTTCAATAGGAGATAGGGTCAATTGGTAGAGCATTGCTGCATGCTAATAGCCCTTTTACTCCTCCTGAGTGAGTAAGCATATTTTGAGAATAAAATGAAGGTACAGTAGACCTGTTTTTTTTTTTTTTTTTTTTAAGGAAGTGCTAATCTACATTGTGTTTTTAGCTTTCTTCCTTCTTGCTTTTGACTACATTATATTCTCAGTTTGAGTTTCCGTATAAAACTGTATGTAGCTGATTGAGGGGGTATTAGGCTGATAATTCATTTGCTATTTAGTGAAGAGCAATGCTCTACTTTAGAAAACAGAATTGATGCTTAATTGCTGATATGCACCGTACACTCTTTAAAGCAATCTGAAACCTGCAAATTCCTATTCAGGCTAAAGTCTCCTTTAGTATATCATCACCATATTTTTCCTTTATAAAGCTTCAGGTAAAACAATATTTGGGTATTGAAGAAAATTATACCAGTGGGACTTTATTCTTCTAGGAATATGAAAACATTGAATGTACTTCACCTCAGTCAAAGTCTGTGAATAAGAAAGAGAAAAGAAAGAACCAGCAAGGAAAAGACAAACCTCTCACTGTGTCCCTGAAAGATTTTCAGTCAGACAGTAATATAGGTATGCCTTATCATACCATGTGAGCTGTTCTACTTGGAATTTTGATAGTGTGTATGCTAACAGCAAAATGCCCTTCTGTCTCTGTTCATTAATACTGTGTTTGAAGAAACACTAAATGAGTTGAAGTTAATGTGTCCTACCAAGTCTAAAAGCTAAATGTTCATTACGTAATAATGGATGAGTTAAAAGCAGGGAAAAAAACAAGAGGTTAAGGAAAACATAATTTCATGTATCCCTGGGTTGGGAGGTAGACTCAAATACTGTGTCTTTTTAAATCTGTGTTTTGTTTTGGTTTGGTTTGGTTTTTGCTGGGGGAGGGCGGGGTGGGGCACTCTTCAGGCAACTGAGTTTTTGTGTTTTGGGTAATAGTGAGTCAGTTTGCCTTTCTTCAATACTGGCTTTTATTAAAATGAGCAAATACTGAAAGAATTTATGTATACTCATTGTTTACGTGTTTAGAACTCTTTCATCTGTGTCTGTAGAGCAGAGATTCTGAAATTTAGTGAAGAAGTTAAGGTACAGTCTGGAAAAAGAAGAAAGATATTTGTTTTCTAACGTCCTCTTTCTAAGGATTTTTTTAATCTAAATCTACAATATTTATTAAACACATTCCTTCTAGAGAATCTGAGTATAGGAAAAAGATTGATAGCACAGCTTTAGTATCTTAAGACGAGGCAATGGAAGGCATTCAGGTATACAGTGAGAAACATGCTATAAAAGCTTACGTAGACTTTAAAAATGATAACAAACAAAAAATCATTAAGTGTACATACCAAAGACATTGCCTTCCACTTTAACTGAAGCAAATGTATATGGGATGCTGCTTTTGATTTTAAATAGTATGAAAGAACTGGGAAAAGATGCAAATACAGAGATTAACTGAAAAACATACTTTTATAATCTTTGCTTCTAATGCTTTTTACTTTTTTAATGTGGCTTTGAGAAGCGATGCTTAATGTTGAAGAACTCCAAAACTTTTTTTTGTCCCCACTTTTCACAATGGCTTGCTTTAATAGCGAGCTGTATAAGATTTGAGTGACTCATTGTTGTCATTTCCTTTTTCTATTCTTTTCAGATAACCTTGCTAAAAAACATGAGGTAAGTTAATTTTTTTCTTAAACTAGTTAGAATAATTCTTCTGGGCACTCCTTGTAGTGACGAAAAACTATATATTCCCAAACTGACTCATTTGTGTTTGGAAAATTTTTACAGATGCAGATTTAATAGAGATATATGTATGTAGTTCTAATACTTGAGAACTTAGTATTGGCTTTCTTAGAGCCAGCTCTGGCTTCTTTAGTTTTCAGATAGTCTTAAAGTTTGATGCAACTTGCAAATTTAAAAGCAAGTTCAAAAATATAAATTGTAGTAAAAAAAGCAAATTAAGAAGGTAATGTAATGCTACTACGTTGTGGTACAGTACACAAATATTAGAACTCTTAGAGGGAAGAATAGTTAACAGTGAAATAAATCAGTGAGGGCATAGTGCAAAAGTATTAAATTCTGATTTAATGTTTTTGTGTAATCTCATAATCAGTTAAATGATGACCTTTAATTTCTAGGCTCTTCAATTGGTATCATATTCTCTAGGTGGAAGTCACAATATTATCAGGATGTACAAGACAAAACAGTATCAGGATATGGTCTTCCATGACTTAAGCTGTTTTTTAAGCATGTTGGTTTCTAGCTCTAACTTGTGTAAAGGGAAATCTGTTACAATGCTTATGTTTGACAGGAGCTGAGCTCTTCCCAGACTTCGCTGAATGACGGAGGATTTTTCAACAGGCTGGAAGATGATGTTCACAAAATAATTAAAAGAGAAAAAAGGAGAGACCAGCTTTCTGATAGCAATGAAACAGATAACTGCACATCTCATGAGCACAACCAGGCATGTAAATCAGAAGTCACTCTGAAGTGAAAAAGTTTCCTAAAACTTCTGCAGTGATTAGAAGAGAGCACTTGAGTAGAAAGCACTAATCAAAAGCATGATAAACTTAAACTAACAAAAAACAAAGAACAAAAACAATCAAAAAAAACCCCTGCAACACATTTTTTAATACTTTTATTAATCTGAAGAGGTATTTAAACCATACGTGAACAAATATACTTCTTGCCCCACAAAACATGCCAATACTTATTACTGCATTTCTTATTTATTGTTTTGGCATTTGTGCAGATATTCCAATCCAATTTCCATCAAAATTTTCTAGTTCATAATAAACAGAAATAAGTTGCCTTTCCCAAGAATAAAATTCACATGACTCAGTTATTAATAAATGATGCTTGCTTGTTCACAGGAGAGTGTTATGAAAGATGGAAAAACAGAACGACTAAAGCTTGAGCTTGAAAAGAAAGATGCAGAAATTCAGCAACTTAAAAATACAGTAACTCAGTGGGAGGTAGGTAGCTTAGAATACCTTACTTCAAATGTATAATAATCTGTAGAGACGGTTTATCTTGGACACAGATTGTCTTTACAGAGCGAAATTATTCCTCTACTACCACATGAAGTGGTCTTTCTCGGTAAGTTAAGAATCTAAAATAATCACAGAATCACAGAATGGGCAGGGTTGGAAGGGACCTCTGAAGATCATCTAGTCCAACCCCCCTGCTGAGCAGGATCACCTAGAGCACGTTGCGCAGGATGGCATCCAGGCGGGCTTTGAATATCTCCAGAGAAGAAGACTCCACCGCCTCTCTGGGCAACCTGTTCCAGTGCTCTGTCACCCTCACAGTAAAGAAGTGCCCCTGCATGTTGAGCCAGAACCAGAAGAATCAATACAAAGCACACAGAAGTAAACTTAGTATCTTGCATATCTGTTACTAGTTGTTTTCTAGTACTGCTATTTTGTTCATTGTCAAAAAATTAAAGACATAATCTTAAGACTAGGCAAGATCTTAAGCAATCTGATCTGCCTTGGAATTTAGCTCTCCTTAGAGCAGGAAGTTGGATTTCCTTGGGTCTTTTCCAATTTATAGAATAGAGTTTCCTTTTTTTTTTAATTCAACTAAGCTTTTCTTGCATTTAGGAGCTATGTATTGTTGTAGGGTTTTTTTGGTGGTGGTGGTGGTTTTTTTCTTTAGAGATTCATACCACTATCTTAAGTATTTAAAGAGAACAGTGAATATTTTGACGGGTTTAAGAGGACTCCTTCAAAGCTGCAGTGTAGCAAGAGTGGAATCCTGTATTCTGTTCTATCTTCTCCTTTTAAATACAAGTAAAACTGGAGTCAGGTTCAGTATATGCTGAAACACACCAGGAAAAAATATTTGCTCATTAATAATTATATAGTATGATCATACAGCTGTTTGATTTTATAAAGTTGTCCAGAGATCCTAACACAGTTTTAGGTGGCCATCAAAGGTCTTGCTTAAGTGTAAGTTTCTGAAACATTAAATATGGCGTATGTTAAAATGCCCTTTCATTTCCTTCCAGTTCCTGTAAATGTTAACATTTATTGTATGTGGCTGTGATACACTGTTTTGGTACACTGGAATTGGAAAGTTCCTCTGTTTAAAACAATCAATCAAACAAAAAAAACACACAAACCTTGGTGGGGCTGCACTTACTGGGTATATGCACACGTGCATGGTTCCATGACATTAAGAAACTAGGCATTCCACTACCTATACTAATAGCTTTTTTCATGTTTTCAGTGAGTTGGAGGGTAAACAATAACTTTAACTTTTTTTGTGGAGTAAGAGTAAATTATTCCCGAAGACTGGCATGATATTCTAAGTGGAAGGTGGTAGCTTCTTTATTACAAAAAAAAAACAAAAACAAACAACAATAAAAAAAAGTATGTTTTGAAATAGAACTTCATGTGCAGTCTTCTCTTGTAGACTCTTGAAAGAAGAGATTTGTGACAGGAAAAATAAGTTTACAGTTAAGATACATGGCTATAACTGACATTGGTGGCCAGTTAAGGAAAGGGCTGCCTTAGGAAGAAAGCGTAGGTATCAGATTGGAAAAACTATCAAAAAATGGGTTCTTGAGTGTAACCTGTAAAGAGTTGAAAAGGAGAGACGGTAACTAAGAACCATTATTACTGAATAAAATGTGTAGAGCAGTGAGATCTTATCCTATGCAGCAAGTAATATGACAAACTATTTCTATTATCCAGGAACTGTGTTGTAGTTGTGGTGTGCTGTCTGAATATTTTTCAGGCGAGAAACCATAAAGCCCTTGATGCAACAGGCGTATATACTTCAGGCAATCCTAAATGGTGGTTCTTATACCACCATTGTGGTCTTGTTATGTCAATATGCTGACATAACTTTCTTATTTTAACTTCCTCTAAGGTTTGTGCTTGCCTTAATTTCTGGACTTTCAGTTATTAACCCATTTCTCCTGTTATGTATTCAGTAGTTTGTGGTTTAAGACATCGACATCAGATTCTCTGCAACAGTCATTAATTTTCAACTCAAAAACCTTTTAGTCATGCATATTTAAAGAATACTTTTTTATAGTGTGTACAGGTAATAATTTATTTTCATTCATACAGGCGAAATACAAAGAAGTAAAAGCAAGAAATGCACAACTTCTGAAGATGCTGCAAGAAGGTGAAAGTAAGTCAGAGTTTTATCAGGAAACTTGGAAGTTCTTTTAAAAACCTCAAAAATCAAAGCAGCTTTTAAAAAATAGTTGGCATAGTGACAACTAGAAAGAACTAGGATGCTATTGATTTGCAGCAACTCCAGTGAAACACAGGATTTAGACAACACAGTCCTGCATTTCTTATTATTATGCAATCAAATGATCAGTTGCATTTTGAGATTGTTCTTTGAAATTTAAACTGCTCAGTTATGTTTTAGGTAATGATTCTTTGAGTTAGACTTTGTTTTGCTAGTGAGTTGATCTGTTCTGGACTGATCTCATTTGCCTCAAGTGTCTCAGATTATGGTAAATGTTCAGTTCTTGTATCTTTGTAAGCTGTGCTTTAAACTGTTGGAAACATCCTGCATCAAGCAAGTCTTTTGCCATACAATGAATAAATAGGGACAGCTAAAGCAGAGTATTACATATGAAACTGTGATGATTCTCTTCTGTTGTAACACTGTTCATAGTTCCTACAATTCAGAGGTTTTTTGTCAAAGATTGAAAAAATACACACAGATGTGCATGTGTATAAATATACACACATATATACACGTATATATGTATGTAAATATTCTAATATCTTTAGAGGTGTTACACATAGTTATCCTTTAATATCCCTAATCTTGCAGGAAGAAGTTGGCTGGGTCTATAATACCAGGCACACCAATTGTCTTACAAAATTACCTTTGCTTTTTAGTTTCTTAATTTAGCTCTTGCATGTAGTTTCCTCTCTGGGTTAGATTTTTGAGTTGAGAAAGAGCTCTTTTTTTCAGCAAAGTGCGTTTATGAGCAATCTAAGCTAGTTGAAACATTCATAATGTGATTGAGCACTGCAAATTTTAACTTGTTGGAACTTTATTACTTTGGGTCAGTCTCTGAGCCAAGATGAAATGTTTTCATCTTGAGAGGAAAGAGGCGAAGTTCTGAACGTTTTTTCTATGTATGTGGAATAGTAATGTCGTATAAGAGCAAGCCATTTTGTGGCTGTACCAGATCTGATCTGGTACAGACTTAAGAGTATTCTGAATTTTGTGGGAAAAGCCAGCTTATTGCAGAATTGAGCCTTGAAAAACTTTGGTTTCTTCCTATTGAGAATTTTAATTTATCCACAGATATTTCGTAGACACTAACTAGTTTAAACAGATATACTTGTGTAAATATTTAATAGTGGTATAAGCTTCCACAGCTGTGACTGAGCTCATGTGTGAAAACAACAATCCCAAAATCTTATTTCATGGCCAATACTTAATTTTCTGATGGGCTTTTTTCGCAGTGGATATCTCTAAAATCTGTGCTTACAGGGTTAAGTGTGCGATAAGTAGTGCAAGGTTGGGGTTTAATCTTCAGAACATTTCAAGCTGCTACTAATGGCACTGGTAGCTAATACCTATTTTTGATAGACATCTACTGTGATCTCAGTGAAGGCAGAGTCATTCAGAAGTAACAAAATAGTGAAGAAAAGCAATGTCACAGTGCTGTTGCAGATGAAGACCTGCGGATCTAGAAAAATGCTCATGCTGTCTTGTCCCTTTCTCTCTCTGTAGTGAAAGACAAGGCAGAAATACTCCTACAGGTTGATGAATCACAAATCATCAAAAATGAATTGACCTTACAGGTAAGCAAGGATTTCATAACGTATTTCAAAAATGCTGTTTAAGGCAATGATAGGAGGAAGCTGAAATTAAAACTAAAGTTTGAAGCAAAAAATGTTACCTAGCACTGGGCTAATTAAATGTGTGTCAGACGACACATAAATCTCAGGAATGATTCACTTAGAACTCTTTCTGGAAAGACAGCAGACTTCAGCATGCCTGAAAGGATTTTGCCTTCAACAGCACCTTAAGAATGTCATTCTTTGGTAACCCCAATCTAGGAAGCTCTGAAAGGTGCTTCAAAAGATGCTTTTTTCCTGTTTTAGTGTTTTGGTGGTGGTGGTCCAGAGTTTTTGTTGTTGTTGTTGTTTGATTTTGTTTTGTTTGTTTCTAGTCTCTAGTTTGAAAAAGGCTGGTGTGTGAACACAAATGAGCTACAGATGACTTGTAGACATGACTGCTGGCAAGCCACCATAGTAAAGAGCGCACAGGATTTTTATGCTTAGTTTTGGTTTGCAGCTACTATTAGTTCTAAGCCTTTAACTTGTCTGAACTTATCATATAACACAGTACTAATTTTTAAGGATGATACAATAAGCTTATCTGTATTGCATAATAATGCATCAATTAAGTGCTCACTGGAAGAAATTGATGCAGAGTCCAAAAGTCAGAAGAGTTTCTAACTTTCTAGCTTTCATATAACATTATACAGGTAAACAAGTAAATGTTGCTTCGGAAATAACAGTCACTAAAGAATATTTTACTTGTACTTTAGTTCATGCACAACTACACAGGGTAGTCTTTCTTGAATCCAGCACGCATTACCAGTTTGTCCACACAATACTAATGGAGAACTACATTGACTTGATTAACTTTTAGATGTAAAGCATACTTTATAAATTAATCTGCTGTATATTTTTCAGGTAACTACACTTCATGCTGCATTAGAGCAAGAAAGATCCAAAGTGAAACTACTGCAGGCAGAATTAACAAAATACCAGGTATTGTTACTTTACATACCTGCAGCTTTACCTGTTGTTGATGTAATGTCATGTGATGTCTGTCAGTGATGACTGTCATGAGGTAACATGCTCTGAACTGACCTGTTAGCTCTAATTTTTCTGATGAAAAATGATTAACACTTCAAGTTAAAGGGAAAAAAAAAACACAGTAGCAAAATCAATTCATACTTTAAAACTTCTTTAAGTATGCTGGTAAATAAACAGCAAAAGCGAGAATTTCCATTCATACTCTAACTGTGTAACTGCACTCACTGTAGATTTCATGGCTTTTTTTGCCACAGATTCTCTCCTCAGTTCTGTATCATAGTTCTGTCTCTAGCCAGATCTTTGGAGGAGATTCACACCAAGTTGTGTTGAAATTGAGTGTTAACATCAGTGTCTTGCTGACTGCATATGCTGTTCAACTTGGTGACTAATGGAAGTTAGTGAATTTCAGTTAACTGCTGTGTAAATAATATGATGCTTAACATTCTGACTTCTTTGAAGGCAGCAAATTTTTAATCCCATGAGTCTGAGGATTTGTACTTGTGCATGGCCTGGCACATTTTCATGTTTTTCTTTGGCTGTGACCTTTCGCACAGGCTACATGGAGAGCCTATAGCATAAAATGGAAACTCTTCATGTAGCCCTGTAGACTCTGGTGCTGTTCTTTGATAACATTAGGTCTGCTTTCTTTATGGAATACTGCTCTGAAACACAAGAAAGCATTAAAAAAAACCATCAAAAATATGTAGGTTAAAAAATAATAATAATAATAAAAGCAATAAACCAGTGTTTTTGTCACCAGATGTTAACATCTCAATTATGTATCCCATAAGTATTGACTGCTTGACTGCTTTCATTTATATAACAGAATGTGGTGTTCAGAAGAGTTTGTGTCCCATAATACTTGTATAGTTTAACAAAAGTATGCAACCTAACTCCTTTTTTTTCTTGATAATTTGTACTACTTTAATATCGAAAATAACTGCAGACAGAAAGTGTCATGTCTACTGTATTAACTAAACATCTGTTTTTATTCTGTCTTACAGACTGGGAAAAAAGGGAAAAGGCACTTAGAATCTGACCAGTGCAGGTGATCTCCTTTGCCACCAGATTCAATGCAAAAAACATCAAATCTTTCTTCAGGGTTTTGCAGAAATTTATATATTTGTTGTACAACTGCTTAACTATGCAGTTTTTGAAGAGAAATTAACAATTACTAGTTTGATTAACATTCTGAACAATTGTTTGTTGCACTTTCTGCTAAGGAAAAATAAGAAGATTAGTATTCCGGCAAAGCTCAAACTTTAATTGTAATGCCATTAGTTTTTCATCATTCAATAAAACTTACTCTTCCATTTCTGTGTTTGAATTCTTGCTTTCATAGAATTTTTCAATTTAGAAGGCTTCACATAACGACTGTGAAGATACAGATGCGTTAGTACGCACATAATTTCACCAAGCCAAAACTAAAAATGAGCTCGTGCAAAGGCATCTCCTGCTTGCTGAATCCAGTTCTGTAAAAACTATCAAGTCATTACCTCCTCTCCCTGTATAGGACATGTGTGAGTTTCTGCCACAAAATGCAGAAGCTGACGTTGTAAAATGAGCTTTCCCACATAGCTTTGAAGAATGCCCTGTGTCGTTCTTCAGAACACGCTCAGTAATAAACAGTTCATCTTGGGATAAGAGACAAAGCTCTAATATACTGTTTTGCCCTGCGTTAACTGTCAGTGATATGACTATAAAAATGCAGAATTGTTTGTGCAGAACTGAATGTAGCACTAAATCCCGGGATATTGCTTATCTTTGCATAGTTGTTGATGTGGAACATTACAGAAGTAAAGTAAGAGCTGGTTGACTTGAAATGGATTAGAAAATCCCTGTTGGGATTTTGGGACCTGGAAAGTCAGCAGAGAACATAGAAGATGGAGGGAAAGAACCACAGAAGAGAGGAAGGAGGAGACAAACCAAAATAGCTGTAGATCTAAAACCAGAAGACTTATTACTGAGTGCAATGAAGCACTGAACAATCTCCAAAGCAAAGTAGGTGTGAAGATGGTACTTCACTGGGAGGTAGAAGAGGAAAACAGGACAAAGTCTTTATCAGTGAAAGTACACATGAATCTGTAAAGCTTTTATAGTTAGCAGTAACTTCTGAAAATTAATACCATATAGGTGCTAACAGTGGAATAAGACTTGTCTAAGAAATTAGATGTAGGTAATAGTCCATATTAATTCAAATTTCCTAGTAATACTGGAAGTCTTACTACTGTAGTTTCACTGATTTTTGTCCTAATTTTTCCCTTTTTCTTGTCTTTGCCAGCTCTTTTCCAAATACCATATTGTCAGGACAGGACTGATACCTTGGCCTTATACCACTTTTTCAAAACAGTGTACCCTGTGACCACATGTAACTGCAGTATTTTATCCTATAACATCAAACACTGTGGATGAAAAGTAACCTGTTTTTTTATTTCAATTGACAGTGGTGCCCATAACTTTTTAAGTTGTGGCTTTTTTCCAACATATTGGTATTTGTACGCAATTTTAAATTAGGAAGTCCAGAATATATATCTCTTCCTAAAATCCAATCAGTCAGTTTGTAGGTGTCTCTAAAATTGTTAAATTATATTTAGAGATAAGAATTCAAAGTTGTATTGCTTCAGATGTCTAGAAGCTAAAACCCCAAAAGACTGGCCACCTGCTGTGCTCTAAATTCGTCTTGTAAGTTTTAATTTATTCATCTGTCTATATTTGACAGAAGATTTTTTTCCTTCCAGGAGTGTCAGTAATTTTTCCCCGCTCCTAAGCCATGTAGAACTAACCTGTTTCCTGTGTTATTGTTTGACATAAATGAGAATATTTGTATAATACTTGTTGATTAACAGCAGAAGGAATTCTATTAAAATGAAACAGAAATTGTATTCTAAAAGTGCATGGTCATCCCATAAAAAAAGTTAATTCTGTTTTTAAGTGCTAAAGACATAGACACGTTTCTAATCGGAGCAAAGCTCAGTACAGTTCTCATTGTTCAATGCAACTAGTATTGATCCTCCCTTCTGTGTTTGCCCCTTGGGATTCAGTATAAATTACACAAATTCTTTAATCAGCTGATTTGTTGTCTACTCTGTTGCTCTTGCTTATAAAACTTTTGTATGAATCTTGGAAAAAAACATTGTATTTTCCTGTATCTTCTTCCTTTTACATTTGTAATAATGGAGTGTTCATAAAGACAAAGCTTTTTTTCATAGTTGTTGCAACCTGTTTCAGGAGAGATACTCCTACTATGCCGCCTTCTGAAAATTCAGCAATTCTCTCGCTACTTCTTTCCCATAATGAGTTATTTTAGATTGTGAGTGTACATAGCTTAGCGATAGCCAGCTTTTTCACTCTTCTGATTTCCTGTACAAACCTTCAACAGTATTTTGTTTCTGTGCTAGTTGCTTAGAAGGAAAGTAGCAACATAAATATGAAGACCGAGGGAAAACAAACAAAACCTTTGTGCATTAAAAAAGAAAAAAAAAAAAGCATCATCAGAATCTCTTATGCGAAGGTGACGTGATAAAGCCAGAAGAAAGAGTATAAAGAGAAAAAGGCTCCTGTTTACTGAACATGCTTACTCTGTATGGGTTCTGTACTACCTTTAAGGTAGGTGATTAAAGCAATAATACAGAAAGAAGTTTCCCATGCTGAAACTAGAAATACTAATGAATTTTGAGGAAAAAAAAATCTGAAGTGAGGGGGCACTGAGGTGTCTTTGCTCAAAGAAGAGAAAAGCTTCACACAACAGAGGTTAGGGAGACCAACAGCCTGATGAAAAGACCAAAGCACAGGGTGCACACAGACTGGAGCTGAAGAAATAAAATTTCTGGCATGGATATGACTAAATATAACTACAAATTTTAGATACCAGAAAAGATTACTACGAATCAAAACAACACAAGTAAGTAGGGATGGGGCTCTGGTAGTACAGAAAACGCCTGTTAACTACTCAGGGTGATAAAACTGATGACTTTTTTTCCTAGACTAGCTAAGAACTAGCAGTCACAGTTCAGAAGCTCAGGGCTCTATTCCTGCGTAATGCTACTTTTATTAAGATCTTTAGTGTCTTCCAGAGACTGAAGATAAATCCCACTGGAAGTGAGACAACAGCATTTCATTTGTTGAAATTGCTGATGAGCTACCAAGAAGGATCTTGCCCTCTGATTCAGCTCTAACAATGAACTACGCTCGTGGTATGCTGTACCAAAGGCAGCGTATCCACACAGTGAGCCTCGTGTCAGCGGCAGAAGATAATTGTTGTCTATCCAGTTAGACTTTAGCGTGCAGCTTTTTTTCATTTAACGCCTTTAACTGCATCTAAACAAAGAGTCCTAACCTTTGTTCTGGCAAATCAGGAGTGGGAATTTTAATACATGGATATTTTTTTAAGGTCCCACAAGAGTAGAGGTCATATAGACCTCCTTCTCTAGTCTCTATGAGCTTTTTTGTTTATTTTAAGCCGATTTAGGTGACTTTGCATTGGTTTAAAAGTTAAGTTGTTAACAACTACCTAGCTGTCTAGTCAGAGTTGGGAATTAAGCTGAACTTCTGCAGTAAATGCTGCAATGGGATCATAAATTAATGAAGCAAAGCTGTACAGATGATTATAGAAAGCTGAAATAAAAGCACAGATGGAAGAAAGTGGAAAAGAAAAAAGCAAGAGGAAAGAACTGAAAGGACACTAAAAAAATGGCAGCTAAAGGAGGTGTAAAAACTCAAAATTGCTTGCTGTATCATTTTCACTTTTCCATGCATTGTGTGTAAGTTGCATTCTGAACTATCTCACTGTGAACACATATTCATGTCATTCTTTTTCAGGATATATTCCATTCTGATGCTTCCAGTACAGGCAAATGAACCCTCTTACCCCTATTATTTGTACCAAAATTAAGATGAAGAAACGGCCATTCTCTGCTAACATTTTCTCTTTGCTTAATTAAGAACTTTTGATAAATTCAAGTGATTATTTTATATGAATTTGTAGTATTCTCTGTCCGTTAGGTATTCTCAGTAAATACCACAAAAGATTAATAATCTAACTGGTAAATCTCCGCTAACCTAAAGCAGGTAGCAGTTATGCTATTTCAGTGCAAACCGCACTCAAGCACCCATATAGTCAGCGTGAGCTACTGTATCTATAAACCAAGAACAGCCTTGGATGAGGAACATCTATCTCCTTGTACTTTGATCTGATTGATTTCTGCTTGAAATCACCGCTTGATTGCAGTGCAAAACATTACCTCGTAATGGCCCTCCTGCCAGCAGACAGGGCAACGCAGCACTAACTGGTGTCGAAGTGCTCTGCTGCACCGCAGTTCACTGCTGCGTAGGGTCAAGACTAACGTGGAAAAGGAAGGTGCACAACTAAGGAAAGGCTCAGTGGTTAACTATGTCTGAAAGTGTTTTTTTCTGTAACAAATTGAATCTCTAGGACAGGCAAAACTTGGAATGGCCTTCTGCTAGCTTTTAGTATCCCTGTTTGAAAACCTCTTAACAGGTTTTAAATTGCTCTAGTAAAAAACTTAGAGGGTCGGATACTGCCATGTTGTATTATACTTGGTTTAGTACCAACTGGTATGATTTACATAGAGTTCCTATGGAGAGATTATCCCAATAGCAGTCCAAGATGGCAAATCATTTGACAAGTCAGATTCCTCTCAGGAAAGCTAACTCTAATTTAAGAATAAGGAGGAAAATGGATTTGACCCTGGAACTGAAAGCCATGCATACGTTAAAACAGGTACAGGACTCTTGAATTTCCTATCTGGCCAGCAGGGAAATCACAAATGTTTTGGAAGAGGGTCTAATTTGGTGGTACCAGGTTTAATTAGCAATTAAGTTTCTTTGGTCTAAGTTTGTGGAAAATGCTAGTTCCAGGTATGGAATGCCACCACAGTCAACCTTTTTCTAAAGTTGTAAATGTTTAGTATGTCACCCTTCAGCTGGTGCTGAGTAAGAAACTGAAAAACAAAGGCAGTTCTTTACCTCTTCCTTTCCTAGGTTCACAAGCAGTATTTTTTTTTTAAAACGCGTGAACCTTGTGGGTCGTGACATGGCTTTGCTGTGGCGCGCTGCTGCGTTAGGGGCTGCGTGCCCCTCAGCAACACTCTTCAGACACTCGTAGTAGCGTTTTTAGCGTATTTACCTGGAACTGCAAGGCAGTGAACTCCCCCCTCTGCACCCCACCGCCAACTCTCTGCCCCCTTCAGCAGTTTAATGCACGCACCGCGGGAGAACGCCCCTCTCCGGGACCTGACGCCCCGGGCCTGGTGCTCAGCTCGCACCTTATCCCCGGACAACAACGTCTTTAACCGAAAGCTGCTCTTTTTTCCTGGACGTGCCTCGGTACTTGCGGAACGTAGCACCTGGGCGGCTCAGGCTGGCCCGGCCAGCCCGCGCTGCCGCCGCCGCGCCCTCCCTCAAGTTAACGCCAGCGCAGCAGCTGC